>JAVXUP010001263.1:0-255091 GCA_033070095.1 Escallonia herrerae
ATTATACCAGGTTATGACACAAATGTAAAGCCAAACAACCTAAATAAAATGATTTTGGATCAAACCAAAACCGCCAACTGCCATGCCATTAAACGGGATGGGATCTAGATCCATTGCTGTGGCTAGGGTTACGGCAGTGGTGCTGTAGCCCCAGCCACAGCCGTCAGATCGAGTTAGGTGGGAGGGAAGGGCTTAGATCAAGTTACGTCACCCGCTTTTAATTCTCCTCATTTACTTTGCCGACAAACCACACCGACGACCATTCACTCTCTCTCTCTCTCCAATTCCTTCTGTCGGCGGTTCCTCACGCCGTCCACTTTCCGGTGAAGACACGGCGACGCCACATTCACCGGTGAATCTTCCAGCGACGCATTTACCCACACCTATGCCTTACACAGGCGACATAGCGGATTCAATCTCATTGTACACCATTCACCAATGACACCTCATGCCTTCCATCTGCCAGCGGCTCCTCACGCCGTCCTTTTCGGTGAAGACACGGCGACGCCACATCCACCTTCTGGCGATCCGGATCCAGATCCAAACTTCTCTCTCTAAACCAAACCTTTCTATCTCTCCCCGGCGACACCTCCACCTTCTGGCGACGAGATCTACATCCCTCCCTTTCCTCCAAAATTGCGCTCCACTTTCCGACGATGACCTGCCAGGTGCGTTTTGGCCGTCGAGTCAGTTGTCGTTGCCACGGGGTTTCATGAAGAAATGAAGTTGGAAGGGTTCAAGATCGGTGTACGAAGCTCCGATTTGGCTCTGTTTTGTATAGGATTGTATCTACTGGTGTGACATTGATTATTCTTGGGGCTTTTGGTTCCTCCTATCAAACGGAAACCTGAGTTGGATGCAAAAGCAACCATTTTTCATGTTGAAATTCTTGAGGGAGATGTTAGTTTTGTGTTCATGTTGCAATAATCGAGGTGAAAAGAAGAAAAGTTTCAGTTTTTGATTTTATATCATTTCCTTCATTGAATCTCCATTACCATGTTCCAAACAACATTATCAATTCTGTTGTAAATGTGATCTTCAGAAATTTAGGGTCTCTTCAGTTTCCGTTTCATTATGCTTTCTTTGAAGTAATTTGATTGAGATTGAAAACCGCTGAAAAAATTAGACTCCAGAATTCTTCATCTAGCCACATTCGGTGCCGGTGATTTAATGTCGCCGGTGGATGAAGGTTCTTGCGATTCAAGCAGCTTCGATTTTTGGAGGAAAGATAGAAGGATGTAGATCGCGTCGCCGGAAGGTGAATGTGCTGTCGCCGGCAATGTTCTTTTGGGGGAGAATAAAGTGGATGACGTGGCTTCATCTGAGCCGTCATATCTCACCTAATTAAATCGGACGGTTATAACTGGACTACAACATGTCTGCTGTAACCCTAGTTACAGCAGGCGATCTAGATCCAACGGGATGAGGCTTACGAAGTCAAAAACCTCCTCTGGGACTAGGCACCTGTCCACACCAAGGGCTGTTCCCCGATGCCACCATGGTCGCGGCCATGCCTCAGCTCACTTCACCTCACCACCAAGGATGGAAACACCACGCCAACACCCCTAGACGGAGGAACACCCACCATCCCTTTCCGGCTGCGATTTCACATACAAAATCCCAACGGTCCTATCCAAGACTACCACACCCCCCATGGTTCATGGCCCATTGCAGAGATTCACCCACCGCCTCAGGTAACAGATCGAACGCCTTAAAATCTCATCAACAAGGAGTCCCAATCAAAATTAAACCACATAGACGGAAAAAAAAAGAAGAAGAAGAAGAAGAAAAACACACCCCCAAAGGCAGTCCCTACACTAGCACGCCACCAAACATAGGAGGAGGTGACGGGGCGGAGGCTGATTTGGAGGGGGAGGGGGTCTGCAGGAGCTCAGGCTTCCTAAATGAAGGACGTCTCTCTGTAATCTATATTCTGATGGCCGCGCACATGTTTGCTTATGTGGACTGGTCGTAAAACTCTCGTCTTCAACTCTAGCAATGACAGTCTCTGCTTGGGGTGTACTTTCTGCATTCATTATATGTACAGAATGTGGGGAAGAACTAAAAGCGTGCCGATAGGATCACTCTTTTTACTTTACATTCTGTTTTTCAACATGACTTCAACATAGGATGTACTAATCTTTTGAACGATAATCTAGAGCTTGCCACTGTTTTGGTTATGATCCTCATCCACGTACCAACAATTTAAAAGTAGAAATGTGTACCGTCGATTCAAACACACAAGAATTAGAGATACCGGGAGATGCAAAGCTGGATGACATCCCTGTCGATAAGAGTCCATACCACTACATAAAAATAAAAAAAACTATCACGTTCTGAAAACACTAACAGAACTTGGGCGTAACAAATTACCAAACTAGCTTGGTGTTTCCGGCAATATTCACCACCAGAATAACGTATGCAATAAAGTAGGCATTAACCATAATACGCTCCTAGAAAATATAGTTCAAGCCTTTGATCAACCATCCACATCTGATGTTGGGTGTTTTAGGGTTAGTGTGCCAGTCCAGGTCTCCTTTTGGTGCCTTGGTTTCTTATTTTTGTGTTCAGGTCTAGAGTTAGGGTGTATCTAGTTGGAGTCGATCAAGTTTTGATGCCCATTTTGCTGATCATTTGCCCTTCTTCTCGTTCGCCAAAATGGGATGACTAAAAATTATGTGCTTCCCATTAGGATTTGATGCTTAGAGAAAGAAAAGAATTACTTCTGCCATAAATCTACCTTTTAACCTTTATTACCGTGGTTTATAATCTTGAAAAGAAAAAAAAAAACCCACACTAATTGGACACCGGTCCTATCCAAAATGGTCTCTTTTTTATTTTTGGATGTTTTGTAATTGGGGGGATGATTATGTTGAAAGTGTTTATATTTTCTCTACTAGCTGTTTGTATCGGCAAAAATAGGCATGTCGATTGTGGCCGCGTATGCTCATGTAAACATTATCAATTCTTCGCGGCTTGTGCACTTTTCTAATCTCCTTGGATATATCGACCATTTATGCTACATATAGAGGATTCATAAGGAATTAATATTTTATCGACTAGCTTCGAGAAGACCGAAATCAAAGACCTCATAGATAAATTTCAAGAACGGTCATTTTCTCCCGAGCTACCATTTGCAAATCCAATCACCTCAATTTAAGATGAGAAAATTAATAATTAATAAATGGGCTACCTTCATTTAACGCTTGGAGATGGGTGTTTCCTTATTTAACAAGGAAATTATCTTTGGTAATTTTGAGTCCCAATATTAGTGTTTTTATTAATGTTGGGATCGGTTTTGATCCTGGCCCGAATATCGACGTTTTTTCTTAGGAATAATTATTGAGTCCTCCTATTTCCGGACAACACATACAAAGAGACACGCCAAGAGTCAAATAATGACAATTCTATTTAGAATTTCTTTTCTTTAGAAAGAATCCTAGATGAGATGAAAACAAGAGAATTTGTATAAGAGCCATAGTTAGTTATACTAACTATAACTAAATAAAATCTAAATACGTCTAATGGAACCCCAGAACAAAAGGGGTGATCTCATAGTTCTTGGTCTGTGAAGATGCGTTGTTAGGTGCTCCATTTGCAAGCTGTTGGCCACATAAGAGCCGCTCAGCTTCTTAATGTTGAGCGAGGAAGGAGAATTGCATATTATGGTTTCTTGGCTTAAGATATGGAAGTGGTGCATTGCAAGCTTGCAACGGAATTAGGAATCCAGTTTGATACTGTATTTTTTTTTTTCTATTTCTAACTCAAAACTATTTTTCCAAATTTGTTCACTCGGAAATTGGAACAAAATGCGACGCGCTACAAAATGGAAGATAAAACAAAAGATCAACTAAACTTTGATACAATTTCTTCGGGTTTCCAGTCAAAAAATTGACAAGGAATGGAAAGACCCAAATAAGAGGTGTTGGGAAATTGCTGAAATATACTCTATGCTTTCTTGGGAGAATATTGCTCGGCTGGACTGACTAATACGGCTATGTGGATCGTTCATTAAGTTTACACTTCTTTGAAAGAGGCAAAGAAAACAAAGAAAAGAGCAAAGCAAAACCGAAAATATTTTTATTCTATTATAAGATTTCTCATTAAGGGGAACAACAACAACAACAAAAAAAAAAAGGAAAAAATAGATGTCAGTAGTCTACACATGATGGTATGAATTAATAGTTTGTATAAACAAGGAAATAACAACGTAAACACCTAATTAATAGTTCTACGGTTTTTGTATGTAATTTTCATTGCTAACAACACGTCAGTCATAAAATTTGGCGTGAAAAAGAAAAATAAAGGCTATTTTCACTGCCTAATACGCTAGTCCATTCTTGTTCGTCGTCAGAAAGTTAAAACTTGTCATTGAAGTACATTAAAGAGCATACAAAAAGGCAAAAAAGGAAAATTTTGCATCTCTCAAAAATAAAAAGCACCACAAAAGCTAAAAGACGGTACTTATCAAACAGATGAGCCTGACATCCGTAACATTTTTAGTCATATGAAAATGAGACGAGTATGGTCAAAGTATCAGCACCCATAAATGCCGTACCAGATACCCATGTGCTAAGAATATGACACCGCAGTTACAAAAAATCGAGAGTGAGACGTTAGTTCGATAAGAATGATAATGAATTGCTCCTACTATAACTATTTTGATTCCACATAATGTCAGTTAATTCCACCTAAATGATACATTAGACGCTCCTTCCAAAGTTCCTTTCATGGTTTCTCACCTTAAAAATCGAGAATCTCTAAATACCAGACACCAGAATCAGTGGCATCATCATCAAATTTGAAAAGAACAACGTTACCTTGTACAATGTACAAGAGCCAATTGTTTATTTATGAGAGAAAGGTCAGAGAAACAAGCTGTACAGTACCCAATTAAAGAAGCATAAATGTGAATATGCACACCACGTGGTCACATGCCCGCAGAGACGCGTGAACCAGTAAGGTCCTTCCTCGAAGCTTACAAACGTTGGAATTTTCAATTTTGCCACGAATGATAACATTTGAACCCGCCTACTGAATACCGCGTACGCGTTCCCCAAGGCCAAAACACAAACGTGTTGGCACCATTTCTCTGACCAATTCCCTCTTCCTTATAAATATTTCCATTCCGGTTCTCTTCTGCTCGATTTCATGCGCCGGCTACAGCATTATTAGCAAGAAATCAAGACAACCCCCACATAGCAAAAACCGAAAACGCCTCTCAATCTCTCCCTCTCTCGTTCTGATATGCTTCATCTCCTATCAATTTTCTTGTTGGTTTCTCTACGTCTATGTCCAACATCTGCAATTCGTTCATTTCCGGGCAAATCGAGCGATAACAGTCATGGTTTAAGGATGGGATTTGATGGCTATGTACAGTACATTGAAGCACCGGAGTACAGAAATGGGTTGCTGTGTCCTATTCCATCGGTTGACGGTCCGGTGTCGGTATGCGATCCTCTTCTTGTTCATGTTGCGATGACGCTCGACTCGGAGTACTTGAGAGGATCCATAGCAGCTGTTCATTCTGTTCTCAGGCACGCTTCCTGTCCAGAAAATGTCTACTTTCACTTCGTCGCATCGGATTCTACTTCAACGAAAATCCATGAGTTGACTCGGATTGTCAAATCCACATTTCCGTCCTTGGCTTTTAAGGTTTACCCATTTAGTGAAAGCCTTGTCAAGGATTTGATCTCATCTTCGATTCGCCAAGCTCTTGAAAACCCACTGAACTATGCGAGAAGCTATTTAGCAGACATACTCGAGCCATGCGTTGATCGCGTGATTTATCTAGATTCTGATACCATTGTCGTCGATGATATCAGGAAGTTATGGTCCATCTCCCTAACTGGGTCGAGAGCAATTGGAGCTCCAGAGTACTGTCATGCGAATATCACCAACTACTTCACCCATGAATTTTGGTTTGATCCGGAATTCTCAAAGGTTTTTGAAGGGAAGAGACCATGTTATTTTAATACCGGCGTCATGGTTATGGATTTGGTGAGATGGAGAGAAGGGGACTACACGAGGAGAATCGAGACATGGATGAAGATTCAACAAGAGAGGAGGATATACGAGTTGGGTTCGCTTCCACCGTTTTTGCTGGTTTTTGGCGGAGATGTTGAGCCAATTGAGCACAGATGGAACCAACATGGGCTTGGTGGGAACAATGTGGTGAATAGTTGCAGGTCTCTGCATCCTGGTCCAGTTAGTTTGCTGCATTGGAGTGGGAAAGGGAAACCATGGGCAAGGCTCGACGCCGGGATTCCGTGCCCGGTTGATCATCTATGGGCACCTTATGATCTCCACAGACCCCGGCAGCAACATTTCCCTCATCCTTTTTCATCATAATTTTGATTCATTTATTTTTCCCTGTTCTTTACTTCATTCGACAATTCTTTCTGTACATAAATACACACATACGGAGAAATTTTTTCCCCATATTTATCTGGTCTTCAGGACAAGACACAAATACATTGTCACGTAGAACAATTAGAAGCAGTTCTCTGCTTAAATGAGTTTCCTTATGCAGTAAAAATGGCCATTCTACACTATTGTTCGCTTCTCCTCTTGGCTACGGTACTGAATTTATTATATCAGGTAAACTACGATGTATATGAGCTTCAACCCACAAGATGGTGATGTAGAGCACATTCCAACTTTTTCTACTGTCCATTATCACAATTTGGACGTCTTTTGCACATGGTTTAGACATTATTGTGGATAATACTAACTATGGTTCGCTCTAAGTGGTTCATGAGATTCCCCTTGAACTCTTGCGTTTTTCTTACCAAAATCCTAGCCAGACCATTACGCCTCCTAGACAAGTAGGGAAGTTTAGACGTCAGGAATTAAAAGAGTATAGAGTAACTTTCAACAGACAGCTAGCAAATCTTCAGAAGCTTGGAATCAAAATCCAGAATAACCACCCAGAAAACAAAAGGTGAAAGATGCATTTTCCAAATGCTACGTATAGCATATACCTCTCTATAGTCGAACAAAGACAATCAAATCAAAGTCACGAAGTTTCCAAGTTTACAACCAATCGACGAGCAGCAATCATACAACATATGAGCATCAAAGCAGCCACCTACCAACTTCTGAATTAACAATTTGATGGGACGTACCAACTGGCATGTTTATGGGGATCTACCCGTCCCAACTTTTCGGCTATTCTATCTGATGGTAAGATCGTTCGTTAGATAGAAAGCAACAATGAACATGATTGACACGTTGGGTAAGTTTTTTGGTTCTAATAAATAAAAGTAATACAGCTCAACAGAAAAAGGCAAAAAAACAAAGACATATACATCCTTTCTTACATTCATAATCACAACAAGCCAACAGCACAACTCAGATGCACTCTGTTCTCCAAACCTCGCAAGTGATGACCCAATAACATACACCTGCCATCATAAAAGGGCAATTTAAACATAAAATTTACTGATCTCAAAAGAAGAGCCATGCAAGTTCAAAAGTTACTCGTTCAATGTAAGCCAAGCCAACTGGGGACAAAAAGCACAGATCAAACATCCTAAGAGATGCTATAGTGTGTCAATAAACAGGCTATATATGGGCAAAAACTTGCAATTTTTCTTCTGCTCTAAACACTTACTAGATCAAGTAACTGAAAAAAAAAAAATAAGCATAGCATTAGGAAAGCTAAAGAAAGATTACACTGACCAGAAAAGCAGCTTGGCTAGATAATCTCGGGAAGTGCCTATTGTATCACAAAATTCGTCATTGATCTTCACATAATTTTCTTGGCCCCTTATCGCTGAATCCCAGATGATATCAGAGGGAGTGTCCTCTTTAAAGAAACCTTGCAATATATCTTGAACGAGTTGATGAATAACCTCATCTACCTCTAACGAAGATGGTCGAGACAGCTCCATCACCTGCCAAATAAAGTTAACTACATTTTTTAGCTTCAAGAATCAAACATCAATAAGGAGCAACTATTCGGTTAAAATTCTATGTACAGAGGTATTACCATGTCAGAATCCAACGACCGTAAGTACTTCAACAAATCGTTGTTACTTTCTCTGATATGCTCCATTTGCACAGTTTCCTGCTTCTGAGCTTGCAGTTCCTGAAACATGTTCTCTTCCTGATCAGTGTTGATTTGAACATCAAGCTCCTGTCTTCTATTTGTCATATTACTACGTACTAAATCATACCATAAATTATTTGTCAAAACCCCAAAGAAAAAAGAAAAGCAAGCAATCATCTTCACCCAACGATTTTTGAGCATGGATAAAAGCTACCAAAAGGCCAACCCAGTGTACAAGGCTACTGATTTAACAGTGCTTGGGAAGATTCTGGTAGGCAGCCTTACCCCAACCCAGAGGACGTAAATTTCCAGGATCCAGACCCGAGACCTGCCTAAAGTGGAAGCAATAGAATAGCCATCGAATCTCAAAAGCTTTGCCTCACTCCTCTTTGTATCACATACCACCACACTAAGCAACAAATCAAGGAGTCACCCCTCCATAACCCAATAAATAACTGAGGGATAATGTGAAATTGGTCCAGAATATCTTCATCCTTTTGGCATATGAAGAAGTAACATAAACTTAATTCAGGCTTCCTGATCCTCAAGCTGCCTCCAGTCAAGTCTGCACCTTGTCGCTATTTGAAGGATTGGGTCCATCTTTTAAGATTTTGGGTAAGTAGTAATTTTAAAGCTTGTAAAAGAGATGGCGGTATTCAGCAAAACTGAGGAAATTAATTCGTTCTTGCGCTTTTTTGGTGCTTATGGAGGGAGCCTCTGTAGGTGTTCGTGTCATCTATTGAGAATCTCAAGGCTCTTTTGGTGTCTAAATTAGGTTGGACAAAATTGATTGCAATTATGCTCTTCTGGATTCTCAAAAAGCTATTGGGCTGTATGGGTTGTTGATTTTTTGTATGGCATCTGTGTTCATGTGTCCGCCCCCTCTGGCGTTTTAATTTTCCACATAACCGCACTTAGCAAAAACTAAGTTGGAAGCGCGTAAAATTAAGTTATCTCAGGGCTGCATTTTCAGATGGCTGAGCTTGCTAACCTGACAATTCAAAGCTCT
Source organism: Escallonia herrerae (assembly GCA_033070095.1). Lineage (NCBI taxonomy): Eukaryota > Viridiplantae > Streptophyta > Magnoliopsida > Escalloniales > Escalloniaceae > Escallonia > Escallonia herrerae. The sequence goes on from JAVXUP010001263.1 coordinate 9,063, forward strand.
TACTGAATACAACCATGCAATCTAATTTGAGAATACCATGGTAACTTTAAACATTATTAATTAACACGCAGATTATACCTTATCTCAACAAAACAAATACTCAATTACTACATCCCCAAGTATCTGTTTGAACCCAACTATTTCAGTCATCAAATGAATAAAAGAAAACAAAATTGCCGAACTTGAAAGAAACATGAGCAGTTATCTTCGCGTCGCTTATGAATTATGATATGTACCTGTACATTCACCAAGGGAACCCGTGGATTGATGTTCCTCAGGATTTCACCTGAGTTTGTAGTACGATAACCAGTGAAAATAAAAATTCTAGGTTATTTCCTTTTTGCCTGGTACTTGTCTATAGTTTCGCCCCTAAAAAGATTTTTTCAACGGAAAGATTGCATCTAGCCACCTGATTGCAATCAGTATGGTTACAAATAAGTTTACCAAATAGTCTTGGAGCATGGTACTCTGGTTTCTACCAGTGTGCATGGCGAATATTGAGCACTTTGAATATGGCTCTAAGGAGGAAAATTATCAACGAATACGTAATCATCAAGAAGATGATAAAGACAGGAAGAGTATGGGAACTAATGACATATCAATAAAGATATGGAATAAGGAAAACCCAAAAAAGGATGTGGCAACAAAGAACGTTGAAGATGCTCTTGTATTAGGCTCAGTGGCATTGGTCCAAATTAGCAGCAAGAGACTTCTTTATCGAGTTTAGAGCCTACATTATTTAAGGTTTTGTGAGATCCAAAAGATGATCAAATGTCATTCACTTCAGCTTATGCATCTTGATAGACAGTCATGCCTTTCTATAACGGGCATGTAGTCCAAGTCCTCAGGCACACTGGGCCTGAGGAAACAACAGTACAGAGCAGTACGATGCAAGGCATCAACTATGCTTTTAACCAGACGCACTTGATCAGACAACGTTGTCCAACTTAGAATGAGCAAGAACATAGGGTGAACGTGTCCTAGACCTGGCCTATTCATCTCCGTCTTGTTCCTTGGCAATGTTTGTCTTCCTACTCAAAAGTCAGTCTTCAAGAATATTTATACTTACTTGAAAAAGTACATATCTCTACGACTAACTTTTTTTTTCTATCTTCAGGGAGACAAGCAGTACTATTCGTAAATTTAGACAAGTACAATCAGTTTAGTTTTCCAACAGCTTTCAAGTTTATTCCTATCTTGTACAGTCATTTGTAATTTAAAAATCTTATGGACTTAGTACGAGTTAAATCCTCAGCATAATACTCCCTAGAGATGTTTGAGGATGAATCCTACGCTTAAGTGAATAGATGCTTGCTTTTATATTGATGCATAATCAACCAGATATTGTGTATGTACAAAAAAGTGGTTGAAACATATTTTCATTACAAATCCAAACTCGTGAAAGAGCCAAAACAAGGATAGTGGCAAAAGTTCTTTAGGTGCATTAACTTTGCCCTCCCATCAATAAGTAGATAGCTTTGTCCACCGAACCTTTACATTAACGAACAATATGGATGTGGGCGAAAAGAAACCTCAGTGCAGAAAGAATGTAGCCAAAACGTAATATATGATCAAGAGATCCATCAAATTGAAAAACATTTCCATAACCTTAGCTAAATAGAGCTTTATATGCCTAAAACCAGTTCAGCATCATGTATAAACCTAATAATAAAATGCCCAAATATCTTTGTTTCTACGACAATTTAAAAATACTATAGATCCTTTATTCAGATTGACAGGACTATGATCTCATCACAAACAGTTCCATTATGACATCATAAACTGTCCAGAGTTTGTGACTCTGCGCGCGAGTGTATTTGAGAGAGAGAGAGAGAGAGAGTGTGTGTGTGTGTGAGAGAGAGAGAGAGAGAGAGAGAGAGAGAGTTCTCACATGCTTTACAGTAGATAGCTCTGTTTCCAACTGTTGAATGTAGTCTAGAGCTTCAGGAGACAAATCCCCAAGACCCTGTATATTCATTCTTTCATCATCTTTGGCACAACCATCAATTCTAACTTTACCGCCCTCACCACCCTCATGCTTCGCCTCCGAAGCCTCATCCTCCTCTGGAAAATTCAATCTTTTTGAAGCATTGGGAGATATATCAAAATTCCTCATCAGCGATAGACGATACTCCACATTCCACAAAGTATACCTGACAATGAACCAATCCAATCAGCTATCCATCAACTGACAGCGTCGCATTTCAACTACGTATAACCATGGGTTCACATGTCAACATACTAAAGTAGTCCTTGTGACTTTTTGCAAATTCCTAGATTAAAGTTTGACCATATAACATTCATTTTACTCATTTTCGCCCTATTTGAATTTAGCCAAACGATATTTACACTATCTATATTTTCTATGAAGCTCAATTCAGCGTTCTACATTTTCGAGTTTTATTCGGGAGTTCCAAAACATATCAAATGCGAAAACATTATCACACGGAGAGAGTAGTTAAAAGTAGTTAGTCGATACCCTGTGATTATGGAAGAAACTAGAAGGCGATCTAGAGGACGCTTTGAAACCCTAACCGTGACGGAGAACTGATCCGACGGGAGCAACCCTAGCATAGTAGAGATTGTCTGCTTCATGGAGTCCTTGGCGGAATCAGAAACGCCCTTGGAAATGACGGAATTGTCCAGCGGCTCAATCCGCCTGAGCATACTGGCAATCACCGAGAATTCCCTGTCGAAGCCGGACTTGCGAGTGGAAACGAAGTCGTCGGAGACTCCGCCGCCATCGACGCCGGAAATTAAGCAGCTCACGACGGCGGACGTGCGCCTCTTGGTGGCGGCGATGGCGGGAATCAACGGGCGTATGAGAAGGTGGTTGGAGTAGGCAGGGGGTGGCTTGAGATAGCTGTCGCTAGAGCGAGAAATCAAGAAAGCCCTACCGGTTGCCGCCGCCGCTGCTGCCATATAATCAGTGGTAATTTGGAATTTCGCCGGCGAAGCTCACACACGGCTGTGCTTCGAATCTCTCTTCTCTCTCTCTCTCACCCCTCTTCTTTCAGGCCACCAATTCTCGTTGTTTTGTAGTTGGGAAGGAGGTGGCGAGAATGCCCGTGGTTGTCGATCTAATTACGGATTCGCCATTGAAGTGTATGCGTACGGGGTCTGATTGCCTGACCCCTTGACCATGACGGGGGCTTTTCCTTTTTTGGACTGGGGGTAGTTGAGGAAATTCCGAGGGTTGAGCCACCGTGTCGACGGACGGTTTGCGGGTTCGGTTTTGCCGCCAATGGGGTGGTGCCTTTATGTGATCTGCAAATCTAGTGCAATTTTTGACCGGCTTAGGCGCCGCTAATGGGCGATCATGGCACAACTGAAAAGGTGATCATACGACCTCAACAGGTAAGTATTATTGTATGCACCTTTTCTAATACCATGTGAACACAAATAACATATAGAGTCATCATTTTGAAAAGATGAATCTCCGATATTGGTATTATAGCGATAACAACTTGAGCAACCTTATAAATTTGAATCTCTTAAAAACTAAAATAATAGACGCTTCTAGCATTTGAAAGGAAAAATGTTATTTAGGATTGCAGGGAAATTGCTTTGGTTTAGTAAACAATTCTGTTCTATTTGGAACGGGCATACTTGTAAGTATTGATTTGGAATTTGCTTTTTAAAGCTTAATTATTACGTTTAAGTAAAAGACTAAGGTTGCCAAACTCATAAGCTAATCAAAAGTATAATGAGATGATTGTTTTTGCTTCTGTCAAGATAGCATTGACTACTGACATCGGTTGAGAAGCCAAAATATAAATGTTAGAAATCCTGATTGGCATAAAACATGACGACCCATCTATATTGTTGTCTAAAAGTACTGCTAATGTATCTTCTTATGAGTGTTTATTTTGTCCCGCTCTTTCTTTCTGTCACAAAATACCACTTATATATGCAACCGGATAATATTTTGACCAAGGTTGATCACGATTTCATATGACATTCTTGTACACCTACCATTGACCATGCGTCAAGAGTAATAAATTCCATACCATTTCCTTTTCAAGATTTATGGCTTATTTCACTTAAGAGGATTTTTTTTTTCTTTTTGGAGCAACTCCTTTTTGATTTTTTATTTTATTTTTTGTACTGCATATGACTTGCGATTTAAGTACATTCGAGTAAATACAACAGCTAAATGGGCCAATATCCATACTTCTAGTGGCATATTTAGGCATTAATGGCCGCAAAATTTTTCAGTGGGGCCTTGTTACGGCGGTGGCAGTTAGGAATGACAATTTGGAAGCTTAATTAAAGTCTTGCCCCGCCCTATCTTGTATGGTACCTACTTGGAAAAAACCTAAACTGACATGGGACAAACAAGGGATGTAATTAAATAGGGTTATTCGGGGTCTTCCCATCCCAACTTAATTTAAATTCAAAAACTTAATTCATCTACATATTTATTTTCTCTCTTTCGCGCTCTCTCTCACACACACACACACAAAGCTGTAGGTTCGCAGCAACCTCTAACGGCCACATGCCGCTCGGCTCTAACGATTACCCCAAAAAGTTCTAGCTGCCAACCACCAACCGCCTCCAATTTGGTTGTTAGTTGCTACTTTTGCCCATAGGCGGCAAGATTCCTCTGGCCATCATCGATCAGCGGTAGTCACTCGTCGTTGACGGTAAGTACTGTCAAACTCTGACAACTGTTGCTGTCGATACAAAATTTTTGCAATCACCATTGCTACTGCTAGTAGACAAAACCGACAATTGTTGCCATCGGCAAATCCAAGCGACCACCATCACTATTGTTGCCTCTCGCAGTAACCTCCACCCAATGTTATTATCAGAATAAAGAAATTGAATTTATGTAAAGTGACTAAGCATAATTGGAAGTTGAACGGGTTGACCCATTAAATCAAGTTGAGCAGGACAAATCAAAACCGACTGGAATGGGGCCCACACAGGGTGGGTGAAATCAAAGATAAGAAAATATGGGATAACTTGGGACGAGGCGAGATGCCCCCATATTATCATCTGTGGCGACAGTTAATGACAACTCGCATGTTAAATATTGTATAATAGTATTTTTAATATTTGCACAACCTCATATTTTGAAACTTTATTGAAGTAGTGAGTCTCCATTTGCTGCCTTTTTGCTAGACATGCAATTTATTTATATTTAAGGTTATGTAGCGACAATCTAATTTAGTATGTAAATTTACACATAAAATATAACCGAAAACTGAGGGAATATTGATCGGTCATCTCTTATTTAATCTCGACACATGGACTTTTTCATTTTGATTTTTTAAGCCATTTTGGTTTTACTCACAGTTTTATATTATGATTTAATTTCTTTTTTTCCCTCACCCTCTCCCACCTATTTATGTGATTTGAATTCTTTTCTTTTCTCTCCCCCTCTATCTCACACATAAATAAATAAAAAATTATGTCAGTACCTCATACATCTCTAATTTGTCTAACTTTTTGAGCATGCATACTTTTGTTTCTCTCCGCTCCAATCTAAATTTTGGCCACCATATACTCCCACTAATATACCTGCACATAACCCAAGCTAATTTGATGATTTTAATTTAACATAGAGGCTTCGTCTTGCAGTTTTGCAAATTAATCTGTAATGATCTTTAACATTTTTGCACCTTTATTGTTATTTCCGTGAACAATAATACTTATATCTTTATCACAATTAGAATTTATTTTGTAAACCCATCACAAAAGAACTCTAAATCATTTTTAATTTTTAAAAAAATAATTTTGATAACCAAATTAGTAATTCTCTCTTTTTTTCTTCCGTTTTCTTAGCACGCATATGTTTTCTCTCTCTCAACAACTTTTTACCTTATTTGCACTAGAATTTATTCGTTTAAACAATAAATTTATCACTCAGTATTACTTAACTTTAAAAAAAGAAAAAAGTCTCGTCTTTCTTTCGAAAAGCTAACATTTATGGGTGGTTCTATGTACATCGGTTTACGAGTAATATCATAACACTCTTATCAAGTGGTTGAAAGTACTATTTGCACTATATCATGTATTTTCGCTTTCTATTTTGTTGTTTAAAATAATATTTTGAAAAGACAATTGCTATTTTTTTAGCACGAACAAAACTTGTAAAGAGACTCTTTTTGCGTGATTTAATATTTTAATAACCATAATATAATGCTCTTGTGTGGAGCACAGGATCAAAACTAGTTCATAGGAAAGATGATGCTTAAAAACTCCTAACCATAGTATCAAAAGGAATCCACTAGAACACTTTGAAGTGCCACCTCTAATCTATCACTTTAGATTGGAGTTCTTAAAGGATCCTTTTACTTAATACAGTTATGTAATTATAGAAGTCATCTGCAAAGTAAATTAATGCTCCTCTCCCTCCTAAAAAAAATTAATCATAGTTTCTTTTGAACACTTATTTTTTTTTTATTTTTTATCATACTTCAAATTAAGAAAGATTTTGTAAGTTTTTTTTTGTCATCTTTACCATTTATATATATATCTATATATATATTTGTCTCTCTAAATTTAACACTCTATAAACTCATTTTCTCTCTCTTATGATCTACTTCTTTTCTTCCCTTTAGTGTTATAGGATGAAAAACATATAATATGTGCTTATATACGTGCTAAGTCAAATTAGGGCAAATTTTTTTTTTTAGAATGGAGGGGGTATTTCTTAGCTTAAAGGGGGTAAGTTGCAATTAAAACAAAGATTCCGGCTCCTCCGATGACTATTGGCTGTATATACCACATTGGCCCTGCTGCCCAATTCATTCAGTCGCTGTCTGCTTCCTCTTTTCGCGTCCGTCCATCCGTTTCTCCAGGCGCCTCCAATGGCTTCTTCCACCGTCAACCGCTGGCTAAGGCCCGAGGTTTTCGATTAACATCCCCCATCCTCTAGCCCCCCTTAGATCTCTGTCAATCTTATCGAATCATCTCTACATGTATATGCACGCACATCACTTATGCGTTGTAACGATTTATGCGATTTTGGGGGGATTTTGAATCCGATTAATAGATCAGATGGAGTTGTGTAAATTTGCCTTGGCACTTGTAGGTTTATCCCCTGTTTGCGGCCGTAGGGGTTGCCGTTGGAATTTGCGGGTTTCAGTTGATTCGCAACATCTGTACTAACCCTGAAGTCAGGTACCTCTCTCCCTCTGACGCGCGCACACACACATAAAAGCCCCTCGTCTTTTGCATATTTTTCATTTTCCGTCCATTAATCCAAGCAATTTTATATTTTGTCGGTGAATCTCTGTTGAACTTCTAACTGTATCGTTTATTTTTACATTTTGAAATTGTTTGATGCCTAAAAATTAACAATGGGCTGTAATTTTAAATTTAAACCTTTCTCTTCAATTTTCTATTTCCACTATCTGCATCTCTCTCCATCTATTCGTAATCGCCAATAGCTTCTCCTGCTAATTTTTCCTCCTTTGCAATATTTTATGTTGTTATTTTTTACATCTAATTTCCAGTACCTCCATTAAATTTGCATCTTTAACCCACGAAGTCCTTTTTTAGTATTAGTCTTTTTGATAAAATGCCGTGTCTTATAAAACGTTCCGTCCATTTTTCCATCTCCACTGTCGCGGTAATGGGTCCCACTGCGACAGTCGTTGAAAATCATCCCCAGGAAACTCAGCGCCAGCAATGTTTTCACTGTACCCACCAGTACTAAAACCGCAGTTCACCGCCGATTGAATTAACGGTGCCACCATTATTGTCAAATTTAGATTAATGACAGAACGCCAGATCCATATCGTTGTCATCACCGTGAGTAGGTACGAGCATGGGGGCGGGCGGGCGGGCGGGTAAGGATGTGGAGTTGACTTAATTTTAGCTGTTGGGGATTAGTCAAAGGTGAGGGTAGTATTCGCCTATTCAGTGGTACTAGGTGGCGGCGGTGAAGGTTGTTAGAGAAGAAGGATGACTCTTGTTTCCTCACCGTGAGCACTGTGAGACCATGAGGATGTTTCTATTTTTTTGAGTGATCTTCCATTCTTGTCCCTGTCCTTCAGTCAAAGAGGAAAAATGGACGGAAGATTTCACATGACACGTAGTTTTACCGGGAGGACTTATGAGGTACCAGAAAGAAGAAAAGGGACTTAATGGGTTAAAAATGCAAACTTAAGGGGTATACGAAGAATTACTCTTAGTCATCAAGCAAAATTATTATTCTCGGCATAGGCGTTGCCCCTGGCCCGGAACCTAGCATTTATTCTGCGAGTATGTAGGGATTTAGTTCAGACGTGTATCATGGAATCTTAATGCTCCTCGTGGTCTGTTGGGCCTTTCCCCTTTGGGCTTTTTTGCGAATTCCTAAGATAAATTTACCGTAAACCTAGAGTCAAAGCATACCTGTCTTGACTTGCCAAATGGTTCTTATTCAACATTTGCATTGGCTAAAGTGTATTCTAGTGTTCAACAAAAGGTCAAAAGGGGGAATATCTAATAGAACGGATGAAGCATATAAATTGACTTCCAAAAATAAATAATAATTTTGCTCAATAATGTAGAAAATCACAAAAGATTATTTTGCAAGTAGTAAGGTGGACTCCCTTCACAGGGAAAAGAAGAGAGAAGATAGAGATGGTGAGGGAAAGTACGAATAGATGGAGAGAGGTGGATAGTGGGGCTAGGAAGTAGAAGAGTATTAGGATGGAAATTTTAAATATGAAATTATGAAATTACCTTAATGACCATTGCTGATTTTTTATAAATAATGGGTATAGTTGGACATTACATTGTTACTAATTTCTGTTCTTCTTATTTTTCTCGTAAAGATTTTTACCATTTGTTTATATATTGGTTAGATTAGTCATCATTTTAAAAAATAGGAGGTGACATTTTCTATAAACAAATTTCGTTAAAATCTTACACATGTACACCCAGGGTCTAACGTATTTTCCAAAATTACAAAATAGCCCGAAACTTTCCATAGTTACGAAATGGTCCCAAAACCATTTTGACCTTTCATACTCTACTAATTCCCGAGTATTGTTCAAAATTATCTCCCTTTAATTTACCCGATCAGTAGTTAATTATTGTAGACATCTCTAAAAGGAAAATTTTATATTTTGCAAATTGTTTTTTTGTTTTCTATATCTGTTTTTGTACACATGTGTTGGCGCCAATATTTTTGTGGACTGTGGGCCTTCCTTTAGTCCAAATACAAGTCGGCTCGGGTCTAGTAGGTGGCCTTTTAATAAAAAAACTCAAGAAGCCCTGAAATTAATGGATTGAGGTCCATTATAAAATGCTGAGATTTATTCGTTTGGATACGTTTCAAAAGGGGTGGGTTTAAGTGAACTTAGACACGTATTCCATCCATTTAAGCAGTACAGTGGAAAGTACTTTGGTAAGTTTGGAGTTAAAACAAATGAGAAATGGTGACTTATGATTGGATGAGCATGACAAAGTCTTTGAACCCAATGAATTTGCACGTGGAAGTAAGAGGCATTTAATGATAAGCTAAGGCTTATGAAAGGAAGGGGCATACAAGACAGTAAGCCCCTTCTGGGTCTTATAAAAATACGGCTGAGAAGGAACAAAGGGGAGAAAAGGGCGAAGAAAAGTAAAAAAAAAAGTAGAGAAAGAAAAAGTTTTGGTTCAGCACAGAAGGTTGGACGGGAGAAAGAGTTGGCAAAAAGAGAGAAGAAAGAAGAAAAAAAGAAAGAGAGAACAAGAGGAAATAAAAGGGATGCTAAGGAAAAGTTAAGACCCATAACATCTCCATACAATGAGAAATAGAATATTTATGCATGTGTTGCTAACCTCTTTTTTTATTGTTTTGCGTGTTTCTTGAATCAGAGTTGTCCCATTATGTTGTGGACGTAATCAGCAATTGGCTCTTAGCCCATTGGATAATATGAACTCACCTTTTAAAATAAGAATAAAATAAACGTCGTCATACGACAAGATTTAGTGGCACAAGTTTTGCGTTAGTTAATAGCACGAAAAATGTGTCATCAATATGGTTTCATTGTTTCACGTTGGGTCTAGTCTTAGGAGGGATGTTTTAGCTTCGGTCTGCCATGGCTGCTAAATTATCATCACTTGATTATGATATCTGGGAAGTTTGGACTGCTCTTTGTTTGAGATCTCAGAAATTCATTATTAGCTTATGAATTTTATCAGCTATTAAAATGTTTTGTATCATGTAAATACATCTAAACCGCCCTGTTAATTCACCAATCATAGCGGTGCTTGCTAGGTTAAAATGGAATGGTTTAATTTAGTTAGCCCAGGCTTATTTTCTCAGGAGTTGTTTCAGATCGAGATTTGCTGAAATAAGACCACAAACCCATGAAATAAATGTGTAGCTTAGAAAATCAAACACACGTCATACGAAAGTTTTGGAATTTTGTTATATTATTGATAATACTAAGAGGACGAGAAAGATACGGTGTGTGTGCAACCAGAGGACAATGGACGTCTTTGTTTGATGGAATGTTGACCAATTCACTGCCCTAAAAGGCTTATGGTTAGACTTTAGGTGTATGCATATATGTAAATAAGGGAAAATCCCCATCTAGTGTTGGAGTGATTCTTGTTTGTCCTAAGGCATCCGTTGTTGCATCAGTCACCTAGATGGATAGCTGGATCAGGCGTCTTAGAATTTCTTTATAGAATCTGCCATACTTCCTGGCAGTGAGTAGCAAATGAAAAATATTTATAATGTTCGGTAGCAGCTTCTTAAACTTTCATCACTCTAGCAATGGCCAGTGCTGGTGTAATTGTAGGTTATGTGTTAGGTCTGCTAGGGAGGTGAAAGGAGGAAATTAAGGAGGTGGGGACCAGATTTTACTAGTTGTAAGTTATCATTTTAGAAGAAACCTACAAGGTGCGTCGTTTAATATATATCCTGTATGACAACAAAGGACACTTTAATGATGCTATTGAGTACGATAATAGAATGCAGTCACCTCCTATGTTCCTCTACCCTGTGTAGGATATCCATTTCAGAGTGAAATATCCGGGATCCTTGCCTCGTGGTTATGGAAGTGTTGTTAATGTAACATGTCAATTATGTAGTCGACCTAGGGGTACTTGTATATATTTTGATTTCTTGTTCACCACTCACCATTGGGTCAGTTACAGGCTCTTTATTGTATGTGATAGTCTATTGCAATAAAAGCCTATATACAGGCTATCTTGAGTGGTGAGTATGACATAAGAAAATGCTAATATAGTAACTACTTACATGCTATAAATTCACGGTTGTGATGAGACTACTACATGATGAAGACTTGTTAAAGTGTTGTTGGTAGATATTCGTATATCATGTTAGAATGACCATCGAAGTTCATGGTAGGAAAAGGTGAGCCCTTTTTTCTTGCGCTGCATGGGGTCTAAGAAGGAATCCCTTCTTTACAGGGTATAAACTGAAAGGGTTCATGAAGAATCCGTTATCTATTTAAGGCCATAGCCCATATGTGTGGCCATCGTGTGCTCAGACGTTTGAGGAGCTCACTAAAATAGGGATGTGGACATGTAGAAAAGCATAAACCCTTTTTTTTCCTCGAGCAAGCTGTACGCTTTTTAGCTGTTCCGATTTAACGTTTTAGCTATTCTGATTTTTATATTGTCCGCCTTACGAATCTGCTTAAAATGGGTTTGTTTACTTCAAATTGATCAGAATCACAAACTTTAAATTTGTTCTCTCACTAGTGGTTCGATGCAGACAACAAAGACACATTAGAATGATGCAGGTCTTTCTTTGTGCATGTATACATGTGTATCCATTATACACTTATATGGGCCAATTCACATGTGTTGCTAGAGGATTCTTGTTTTTCCAAGGTGTCTGTGGTTGCACGATTCACCAAATGGATAGCTAGATCAGGCGTTTCACAGTCCTTTTTAAGGAATCTGCCATCTTTACCAGTGGAAGGCTTCAAAATGCACGATCGAGCCGTCCAGTTTGCTGAGTTGTGCAGCTACATGTACGTTGGAGATATGCTTGAGTTTCTAGTGTTAGAGTTTGGATCCTCTCACTCTCTCTCATATGTGTATACATCTCTTTTCAAATATGTATACCATGTCACTGTTGTCATCGCTCCAGCAAATGGTAAGTGGTGCAATTGGTAAGTCTGTGAGGAAGATGTAGCGAGTGTTCTAACCCTGAGAACTTAGGGAGGTAGGTACCTGTGGTATAGGAAATTTTGCTAGTTGTGATCTCGAAAGAAACCTTGAGTATTTTAAGCATGTTGTTGCTCTACGTTATGATAAGAATGCACTTGTATGATGATCACTGTACAGTGTGATCAAGTATTATGTTCCTCTGCCTTATGTAGGATGCCTATAATTTGGATTTTTTGGTTTCTGTTCTCCGTCAAAGAGTGAAATGTTGTTGGGGCCTTGCCTTGTGGTTATGGCAGTGTCGTAATGGGCAGTGCTACGTTGTTATGGAGCTGTTTAGCGTGTTTGACATGCTGATGGTATAGAAGATTTGGTTAGAATGTGCTTGTAAGTCAGCGTATGTATGTCATCTCAGAATGACCGAAGGAACTTTATGGCTGGAGGAAGTTGGGATAGGAAGAAGTGAGCCCCATTTGCTGTTGTTCCCCTGAAGGGGTCCAAGAAGGAATCTTATCCTTTTGAAAAGCCATAGCAATGTTTGATCACCTGCGTTTTGCCGTTTTCAGAATGGGGAGGAGCTCTATTTTGACTTGGGGCCATAAGAGGCTATATTATAGTAGGGAAGTGAATTGGCAAGACAAGGGTCCACTAGTGTCTTCCACTTGTGCTTATGTTAGGTCATGGATTAGATGCAGTGGAAACCCCTATGGCATGGTACAAAATTCCACCATCTATATACTTTATGAATGTCTTCGGATGGTATTCCTGACTGCCAATGGTTGGATGCAGTGGAGTGATAGCATGCACTGAACTGTTGGTGGTGATGATAAGGCAAGTGGCTGGAAGGGTTTGTAAGTGACAGCAGTATCGTTGGGTTGGGCAGAGTACAAATTGCTGGATGGGTAATGCTGTAGTGGTGACAACTACAACAGTTCATACAGATTATTGCCCTTTCTTTTCCTGATATACTAGAAAAGCTAATAGGGGGCGCACTGTGCAACAAGTACAACGAGCCCATCCCTTCTACCTTCCTCTAGAGGCTTTTGCTGAAGTGTTTTGTATTATCCAGATTCTAGTTACATTGTAATTTGCATATATGTACTTGTCTCAAATGCTGACTTGTTAAAAAAAAAGGTCGCTTGCCTGGAAAAGGAAGGTCATTTTACATGCCATGCAGAGCGATTCTTGATACTGACACGGTTCTTTTTCTGTATTGAAATACCAAGGGTGACCAAGGAAAACAGGGCTGCTGGAGTGCTGGATAACTTTGATGAAGGCGAGAAGTATTCGCAACACTTCGTCAGAAGGTTTGTTCGCAACAAGTCTCCGGAGATCATGCCATCCATTAACAGCTTCTTCAGCGACCCAAAACTTTGAAATCCATCAACTGGTATTTCGTGCTTAATAGTAAATGATGCTCCCCTGCAATGGGCGCTTGTCGATTAATGACATTGATTGTGATTGTTTGGAAACTAGAACTTTTTGATATGATTAAGAAAACTAAAATAAATTTGTGGTCACGTAATGGTGACAAACAAGAATCGATATGGAGAATTGATTGTATGCATTTGAAACCAGCACCGTACTCGTTACATCCCTCCTTTCTACGTGTTGTCAAGTTGAGAATTCCGTAGTTTGAGTGTATTCCCTTGAGCATAAATCGTTATCAATTATGAATCACCAACCTTTAATTTCTCTAAGCTGTCTCTGTGATGTATATATTTCACGACTCTACATGCATTTTCTTGATTGTAGTTTTACACGACCTGAAATGCACCCAATTGCTCTGTGATCCATTTGGCACACAAGTGGTGGTGTATGTTGTGCAACCTTGCCTTCAAATTTCATGAATGTATTTCTTTTACTATATATTTTGTTTGGCACTCATGTTGTGTATGTGGATGATTCCCAGTTAATAATTAAAGCGTTAACTGTACATCAAAGTAATTAAAATATTTTTCCCTCTCATCTGATGGCACTTGTCATGTCGATAAAAAAACGGATAAGAAACAACGAAGATGGAGCAAGTCAAAGTAGGCTCATTTCAGTGTTAAAGCAACTTCTTTTGCACTTATCAATAACTTTCAAATTCAATTTCAATCAATTATAGATGGATTTTGATAAATTATAAAACACTATAAAGTTAGAGAGAATTCTTTAAGGATTTCGTAATGCCTAGAATCATTAAAGCTAATAAAAGATGAAGGAAATAGAAAAAATTCGAAATGGGTTGACTTGAATTGCCAGAAATATAAGTATAAAAACGATTTAGATGTATAACTTGAAGCACCGCAAATCACTTGATAAAGTCAAAATTACAATCACTCAATATAACATGAAGAGTTGAAGACAATTACAGTTTTTTCATTATTCGAACAACTTTTTGTGATCGTTACTACATTATAGAATTCGCCTTGTATTGTTACTGCCCGATTGATGCTGTGGTTCAGAATCTAGAAGTTGATTTTTTTTAAGTTAATTATTCTAATTCGACCCGAGTGCTTTGAATGATTTTCCCTTTTGAAAATTTCAATTGTTTTTATAACATATGCGCGTGTGTTGTGTCTCGATGTATTCAGAAGGATAATACGGATGTATACACACAGGGACACACAATATGCGTATAATCTCTAGGAAGTGAGCGAAATTATCGTTTGTCTTTGACATGCCTTTTCTAGAAAACGTGTTAATAGCTTTGATACGAATAGAAGAATACCCTCACCGTTTCTTAGTAGCATGAAAAAAATTCATTTTGCAAGCCTTGATAATTTTCCTAGCAGGTATTGAACATAAAATAGGTTGCTAGAGCCCAAAATCTCACTTACTTATTAGTTGCGTAACCTGCAAGCTTGTTAATGACAGCATCAAGCTGAGCAATTCGCTCAACAATCTCTTTCCTTTTCTTTGTGGATTGCAATATCTGTACATTATGTCTAACGGAGACAACATCTATGGGATATCTTAATATTAGAGAAAGAATACTAATGGGATTACTATAATATTGTACATGTTGTGCATGATCAGTATCTCAAAGTCTTGGTCTTTGGCATTCTGCAAAAGAAATTTCCTGAAACCATTAGGAGGAAAGAACGTCGATTCTCTCTTTCTATTCCCAATTTTGCATTTTGCAATCTGCCCAAACACCAAGTAATCTCCATGAATATGTAAACCTTGAAACCACCATTCCCTAACACACACAGATAACACTCCTTAAGGGTGTAAGCAGGGAAATGTGCTTTCATAGTTAGGAGTTTAAAATCGATATAAGATCCGAACTAAAAAGGTTAAAATGAACGCCTAACCACTCAATCTAGGTTTACTCGCGTACGACACACCGCGATTCCATTACATGAGAGCTTTCTTCTCAACAAGCAAAAAACCTATTATTTAAGTCAACTTCTTCCATCAAGCATCGAATATCGGTTGAAATCCTCAACAAACATATCAGTCGGAGCGCTGTCTAGAAATTAGGTACTAAGCTCATGATTCTTTCTAGTTTGGGCCTTTACCGTATATGGTAAAACACCAAGATGCAGTTGGGCTTTGGCCCATTATAAGTGGACCGCGTACCTCTCCAAGTCCCAAAACAATTTGGTCTCCAAATCCGTGGACGCCTTGGATTCTGGGATTCCGAGAGGTCGTCTATATATATGTACAACTCATGCTCTCTCTTTATTCTACTGGTTTGCGTTCGACCGAACTCCACTGCTGCCGGTAATATCTAGGGCTTGTTCTGTTTGTCGTCCGCTACAGCTATCGGGCGCTGATCACCGTCGTGAACCACCGCTTACCTTTGGATGGCGGATTTCGTTCAACAACAAAAATGAGCAGACGTATTCTGCAACTTCTTTACAAAATCGTCGAAGAGGAACAGAAACTTAAGAAAAAGGAGTTTTGGCTCAGACAGTGACATTGAAGATGGGGATTCTAAAGTCGAGATTTCTTATATTGTGCCTAAGAGGAAGCGGCGATTAACGCCTCAAAACAAGCTAAATTTCTTTTCTACCGCGTCTAACGAACCGAGGCTTCACTTGGTGTCATCGGAGGAAATTCAGGCTCAAAACGAGGCCTTGGACGACAGTAACAACATCTTAATTGAAGGTGAGGCGTTGGACGACAGAAACACCATCTTCTTTGAAGATAACCAGTACAGGGCTGGGTCCTGGCCGGAGCAACGAGCTGCTGATGAGATAGATGGGGTCGGGCGCCGCCCTTTCGACTACGTTCACATGTAATTTTTCGAACTCGTCTTTAATTTCTCTCACTTATTTCTGTATAACAAGAAGTCTATTGCGGTTTGTTGGTGGGCTGGTCACAGGGTATTAATAACTTGAACTTCTAATTGGCAAAGTTGTTTTCTTTTGTTAATCAACCTGCAATTTCAACTGGCTCTGTACCAATGCACACGGTTATATTATCAGTAGATACTAGGGGATAATTCTTTTGTCAAAGAAGGATGAAACTAATTGTTTAGAAAATCTACTGGCACTACATATATGCGTACACACACATATTATATGTAAATATGCAAGTAGGATTCTATATGCAACCAACCTTCAAACTAATTGAGTGAAAACGAGTAAAAACAATGAAATAATTATCCCCTTTCATAAAGAATTCACCTAAACTCTCTTGAATAGTGAACAATTCCACCTAACTAATACTGTTCTCCATTGTGTAATGTTACTGTATTAAGAAGTATTGTTTTTGGAACTTCAGATGCTTTTAGAGTTTAGCTGTATTGTAGGGTTGATGTGGCATTCCGCATGACAATTGGAACATTTGGATGTACATCAATATCTTGGGGGCATGTGCTGGTTCGTTGCTGACATGTATAAATCTTGATTCCATAGTGGGGAGATTAATGGGTTTTACAAGAGAAATAGTAGTACATAATGACTCCTGTTTGGTTTAATATCTGGGTAGAAGGGAAGAGTTTGAGAAATTGGGTTTGAGTTAGACTATGCAAAATGAGTCGATTACACTTAGTGTTGAATTCCCTCAAGTTTTGGGTAGTCAAGACACCATCTCGACTAGTTACATGTGCCATCAGCGGTCATGACATTGAAGATGTTCTTTTCTCATTCTTGCTGATTTTGGTACTACATTGACCTACAGATCCGTAGAGTTTGCCTCTGGGAATTGTATCTGATACTACCAGCCTGAGTAAGGCCTTGTTGCAATAAGGGTTTCTCAAGAATACTTCCCAAACTCTTCTCAAAATCTGTTAGCGACTACAGGGCAAGCTAATCTTTCTTCTAGTGATAACCCCCCTAACAGTGATCCCGAATGAGGTCACCTAGTTCTGGCTGGAGATAATTGCGGTATTTATTACTGGAAAGTTGAAAGTATCATGAAATGATTTCTTGGCTGCACAAACTTTCGAGTTTAAGCAAGTTAGATTGGTTAACCTGTTAGCAGTAGTAGACCAAGATTGTTGGCCAGGCGAAACAATATCATTAAAAGACGGGTTTCAGTTTCATGTTCTTGTTGTTTATGATAACCATCATCACACAGGTTGATTACCTTCACGCCCAGACTTACTTCCATGTTTGACTTCTTGGTGACGGTGTTCCCACACATAGCTCTATCGGCTTGCAGTGATATTTGGTGGTTGGTATAAAACGTGCTAATCCTTATCTATTGTAGTTAGTACGTACTAAGATCCTCAATTATTTGTGGTCACACAAAGTTGGTTCCTTGAAAGTCTATCAACTGCATTGGTTTTGTTATCTTTTAACTTTTTGGCCTTTTGAAAGTCTAAAGGATACTTATTTAATGCATTATGGCTATCTAGTTCAATCAAATTTTTACATGTAGTAAATCTATCCTAGGGATTTGTAAATAAATTAAAGGGGACACATCCAATGGATTGGAGGGAGTCATCATCATCATCCAAGCCTTTGTTCTCAGCCTAGTTGGGGTCTGCTACACAAATCATTTTCTTCCATCCTCCCCTAAAGCACATGTTTTCTGATAGTTTCCTAGGAATCAAGTATTTTCTCGATACTTCTACCTCATCTTACCCCATCAACTTGGCACAATTCATTTCTCTTTCCGGGCATCTAAAGGCCTACATTGTATGTATCTAACCAAACCATTACAAGCGATCCTTTCTCATCTGGTTCGCCGAGGAGGGCAGGTTAGTGGAATGGTCACCGATTGCGGTTAGGGGTCTAGGGCAACTCTTGACATGGGTCTTACTCGGATAATGTCACCGTGCTCTCTCTCTCTCTCTCTCTAATGTTGGAGTTGCCACCTTCCACCTTAGATGCCTCTCTCTCTCTCTCTCTCTCTCTCATGTTGGAGTTGCCACCTTCCACCTTAGATGCCCCCAATATACCACAACTGCCCTACCGTCTCTGGCAATTCTGTCCTTTTGCCCCAATTTTCATCCTTCAATACTCACGGCCACCCTAAAATTCACGATAACTGGGATAAGGTCCATAACTGCCTGGAATTGCACCTCACTATTAATACAATCAATGGTTCTCAGACTAGTTACAACTCCATTTTGTCCCTAACTACAACAGTATAGTAGGCACCTTTTTCCTACAAGATCCGCCACGTCACTTGTCTTGGTTCTAACTTTCTAATGGCAACGTGAAGATCCTTATTGTTTATCATAGTGGATAAGCTTGGTCCAGTAAGTTGGTTTAGCCTTTCAGTACTGTACGATTGATTCTTAACTTATTTATTGTCATTGTTGTGCGTTTGCCTCTCTGTTTTGTTACATCTGATTGGACTAGTTGAGCTCACCATTTTCCTTCCTTTCAGGTGGAGCTTTATTCCCAAGACTGATAGGGACTTCTACAAATAGTAAAGCTGCTGAGTGATGATATTGAGAAGAGAGAGAGAGAGAGCCCACTGCTCCTTTATATCAGTAGCTAGTCTGGTGTTTGGTGTTTTCTAACAAGTTCTACTCCCATCTTTATGATCTGAAATTTTGCACTTTATTACTAGTTATTCTCAAGTATTGAAGGTTATCTGGTATGGAGTTTCCTTGGATTAAATTTTTTATCTGTTCTAGAGTTGTCAAACAGGCCGGGCAGCCCGCCGCCCAGCCCGACCCGGCCCGAAAAAGCCCTGGCTGGCCCAGCCTCTGGTATGAACAGTGCAGGCCCCAATTTTTAGGGCCTTGGACCAGGCCAAGGTTTCAGGAAATTGGCCCGGAAAAAGCCCGGCCTGAAATTGGCCTGGTTTTGGCCCAAATTCTGGGCTGGCCCACTTTTTTCAAATTTCTGAAGTATGGGCTATTGAGGATATTAATTATGCTCTGGAAAGTGGCCTCAGGAACACACTGGCCCAACCCAGATATACCACATTCGTTAAGCATGCCAAAATGTTGGCATTCATTACAAAAAAGTTAATGCCAACTAAAACAATTGCCAAAATGTTGGCATTCATTACAAAAAAGTTAATGCCAACTAAAACAATTACTCAATGCGTTGTATTGAAATTTTTTAATGCCAACAAAATCAATTATTTGCTGTATTGCATTCAATCTTTTTTTTTTCTGATTTTTTTGTGGATTTTTAGAACAACTCTTTATATGTAAACTTTAATTGTACTCATTATTTTTATCCTAGTTTGACATGCTCGGTCATATTTAATATGTAATTGGAATTTTAGTTTAATGTGAATCTTTGTATGTAGCAAAATCTCTCGCAAAATGTTACAAAATGTCGAAGAGGGAATTCGGAAAGGGTAAACTGGTAAAGAAATACTCTTTGTTTGACACATCGTGAGTTTACACGTCACACATTCTTAGCAGTGAACAACAACCCGTTCCATATTCACAGTTCTCCTTTTCATGTTTAAAATGATTTGGAACTCAAGCCCTGTAATTGAAACTAGACTTGAGTTACAAATTACTTCACATGCCTTTTCGAACCCATTTTGAAATTTAATTATAATTCAAGTTATTTTATGGTCCATGAGAGACCATTTGAGTTACACAAAAGCTGATTTATCTTGCTCTTCTTAGTATTTGAATCTCTAAGATAGGTGGTAACCAATCACGTCTCTCGGTGCAATGTCAAGAGACTTTATCGATCAAATTAACTAATACCAGATATATTCGGTCATTGATTCTTAAGACGATGCCAAGAGCCTTTACCAACCGAACTAATTAATACAATTAAAATTTGATCGTAAAAATCATAAAAAGAAAAAATTAAATTGTCAACCAACTATTTTGTAAATTTTTTGGCAGCTATAAACTTTTATTGGCGCCATGTAGAAAATTTTGGAACATTTATTTAATGATGAAAGTGAGTTCAACTGTTCAAGTATATCTTCCCCTTCCCCTTATCTATATGTTGTGCCGATTAAGGCTTGTGACGTTGATCCAAGTCTCCAACCATTTAATTTATAAATTGGGCCCGGGCCCGGCCCAAGCCCAATCCTAAATATGGGGCCGAGGGCCAGGGCTTGGATTGGGCCCAAATATACCAGTTTTTAGGCCTGGCCCGGTTTCATTTCTTCTGGCCCGGCCCTGCTCGATTTCGTTGGAGGCCCGTTGGGCTTGGGCTGGGCCGGCCCAAGCCCGGCCCATTTGACATCTCTAATCTGTTCTATGTATCGTATACTTTAGTGGTCCGATTCACTTTCCTATTTGAGAAATACTAGGTAAAGTAGAAATCTTTTTGATGGAACAATCAGATGGGAATGTGAATTTGAAAGTGGCAATCAAATATGATAGTTTTTGCAAAGGCGAAAAGGTATAAAGCAAAAGAATCAAAAGTCAACCTGTATTATATCCTTTTACTGTATACAAGGCATTTGCGGCAGATTTAATAAGCCAGTAATGAGAGGGTACCCTATCATTTCTACGTCGTTGAAGCATCACTTACACAACCACAAGGTTAATGCTTAATATACACTGTCTTTGTTACATGCATATATACTTATTTTATCACCAAAAGATTAAAAAAGCATCACTAATGCATGCTTTTCTAGTGACAAAAGAACTATCCCACCATGTAACTATCGTGACAAGAATACCTCAAAATGAATTAAAGTGATGTTTGGCCACGTGTCACGGGTCTAGGAATTGATATATGGTCGGTTAAATGAAACTCTTAGACATGTATCCGTCATGGCTTGATATAATCGTAACTCTAAATTAAATGCAATCTTAGCCGTCATCCGATAGTTTAAATAGTCACAATTCATAAAGCCTACCACACTTTTTGTTTTCTTTTCTGCTCTCTATTCTCTCAAACTCTCTTCAGCCCGCCACCCCTTTTCTCTCCCCCACACCGTCACCCTCCACGGCCACAAACCACCTCCACCTCACCACCACCTAAGGTCCACTTTCCACCGTCCATCGTCCACCAAACATCGTGACCACTATCTCAAATCTCGGATCAAAGCCATATTTCTCTTTCCCCTAAAGTCAATAGTGACGAGAGACACTGCAAAGCCGCTCCGTAGTTGATTTTGCCCTCCTTCACCGATGCCAAGCTACTGCTTTATTCATGGAAATCTCGAAAGCCTCACTGGATAGTAGCACTACATAAAATCTTGGATCAAAGGAAGAAAAACTGAAAATATATCCATTTATTTAATATTTAGTGGTGTAATCTATTATTTTCTCTTTTGGGTTTTTGGACATTTATTTACTTTTTGTCCTATTTTATTTGTTCTGATACAGATTTGTTCCGTAATACAGGTTTGCAATTTACAATATGCATACAGATGAAAAACAGGGGCGGGGCGGGCAGATTAACATGGGTTTTATCACGACTGCAAAATAGGTAGGGGCGGGGGCGGCTTTTATAAAAGTCCGTCCTGTCGGGATGGTACTCCCATCCCGACTTGATGGTGGGGTGCGGTAGGGCAAATTAGATATGCTAAGGACAACCGGGACGAGTACGGATTTCATAAAAATCGCACCCAACCGCTCCGTTGCCATTCCTAATGACATTACACGCCAGACTCATTGTGTGGATTAACTCCTATACTCTCATGTGCACCTCTACGCCAGGCGCCTAGACAATGAATCCGTAATAGCTACCATGCCCAATCCCTTGCACCCTTGCAACGGGAGGAAACGGCTCCCCCGAAACCATGTCTTACACTAGAACCCCGAGTGCTACATCAGTTGCTTGTGACTTTCTCAGGCACCTCCTAGAGCTCGCCACCAAAGAAAGGATGGAAGAAATGAATTGGACTTGGTCACTGCTTATATATCATTCTTATCTTGCATTATGCATTGCTTATATCATTCTTATCTTGCATTACGTCCAGATTACGTCCAAAATAAGGAATCATTGAGGTGTATCATTACTTTATTTGCAACATTTATTATCCGTCTAATGGGATTGCAGTTCTGTCTTCTAAGAGGGTGTTTGAGATTGATTTTAGAATGGTCAAACCTGATTAAATTCAAATTAAATCAGCTTTAAAGTGTTTGGTAAAAAATAGTAAACGGATTAAATCTGCTCTAATGTGCTCAAAATTGATTAAACCCATAATCCTCATTTTTTTGAATTAAGATTTAATCAGTTTCGGAGAATCAGGTTTGACCAAGGGAATTACCAAAATATCCTCACGTTTAAAAGACATTAAATGCCCCCTTTCAATTTGAATACACTGTATGGTAATATTGTCATGCTAAACCTACTTTAATCTCTTTTTATTCGAATACCTTCAACAACTTTTAATCTGTTATGCTTAAAATGGATTATAAAAACTGATTCTGATTTAATTTTAATCTATTTTTAAAAATCAATCTCAGACGGCCTTTAAGACCTGATAAAACTTAATCTGAGTTTACCAAACAAAAGGTATTTGGGACCATTAGGAACAATTCTTACACTGCTCCCATTATTGCAAGACGCAAACTTACAAGACATCAATACATGATGACTTCCATCACTAGAATGTGGGGTGACTAAAATTCTTAGAAATCAAGTACGGAAGCGGGAAAGCAGCGTACAAAAGAGCAAGCAAACATCAGCATACATCCAAACAAACAGTACAACAACAAAACAACAGGTGTGGACTACCTATGGCCGCATATGCCTTTTAAGATTCGTTGTCACCACAAAAAACGAATACCAATGAGTGCCGAGGCTTTGTTCTTTCTAGTTTGGGATGTGCTAACATGCGTGTACAACGAGCCCATTTTGATGGAAACCAGAACAGGGAGGCCATAACTTCAGTCGAATGTTAAGGGAGCGGCAATGTATTGATTACACAAATCACGATCACGAGGGTATATTTTAGTCTAGAGAAGATGATTTCGACGTAACAAGTAGAGGAGCCATTTTCCACCTTCAAATACGTTCTCTCTCCCCCTGAGTAATAAACTTTTAAGGGTGTGGACATAGTTACCCTTTCACTTAAAGCGCATCCCAGTTTTCTTATAGAAAATTCATCACAGTAGAGATGGATATAGGGAATCTGAAAACGTTAGATCAATCAAACTGGTGCCGTTTGAGGCGGTAGAGAGGGAACGGGGAAGACAACGAAATGAATGAGAGGAAACAAATCACTGAGCTTTTATACTCGTACCCGAGACGATGTCTTTTTGGTTAGTGGCTATAGACGAGTAATCTTTGGCTTAGCCACACATCTCATTTTTCCCCTTTCTGATGAACATCTTGCTTTACTGGATTGTGCGGTGATAAGCACAGCATACATTGGTAAATGGGCTTTCGGCAGCAGAGAGGGGGTGGGGTGGGGGCCGATGGTGGTCATCCCGCTCTCTGTGCAGCCCGCCAATCTTGCTGCAAGCTTACATAACATCTGAGTAACGTTCAACAGCACAATCCTTTTCCGAGGAAGAGGATTGTGCCGCCAGTAACAGCAAAGTAGAGCGATTCAATTCTGAAGGCATCCCCGCAAAACTGGAATATGCTGTTAACCATACGATGCAAATAGGTCAAAGTACGCTTAGGCCCCCTTTTAGGTCCTAGTGTAATTTGACCTACCCATCCACTACAACTGTAGTCTGCAGATATTTGACATACAGGCTATTCGGTGTCTTCAGTTGCTAAATGATAGGATAAATCTTCATGACCATCTTCCTCGTCAGGAATCCCCCTTTCACCGTCCAAGCTGCTTAAGAAATGACTGGGTCGGTGATCCTCGTGATAGTACTCCCGAGGTATCCCCTGCTTCATCCTATATGCCATACTCGGTGTATGCTTCAGCACCATGAAGTTATTATAGTTCCAAGGACGACCATCAGGAACCTAGGGAGCAAAATTCAGGAAATAGCTAAGATTGGATTCATTCATATGCACCAGCAGTAAGCTAGATACTAAAATGGTAGCAATTTGAAAGGATCACTTTATGCATTTTAATAGGAGACAGCAACTACGGCAGAGCCAATAGCTACAAAACGGAAACAACCGGAAATGAAATACTTGATTTATACCCCTTCCACAAGGGAAGGAGGAAATCACCACCAGGTATGCAAAAAGTGGCTCGGCCTCTTAAGTACTGGTAACAAATCTGAAAATAATCTTACCAAGTAGTAACCTTGGAAATCGTCACTTAGGGATATCTGAACCTTCAGGTAGCGACTTTTCTCAACGACGTTGTTGTTGTTGTTGTTGTTGTTGTTGTTGTTGTTGTCATGTCCATGCCTATCACCTAAGGAGGCGAGCTTAGACGCCTTTACAGAGCATGAACCGGGAATCAGGCGGCAAGTTATGACGACGCAGTTTTCCTTGTCCCAGTGCTTGTTTTTGGCAATCATCCGGCAATGGGCATTGAGAGGTCCTAGAAAAACAAACTCAATCAGCTGGAGAACAACTCGCGGTGCATAACAACAGTACACGTCGTTACAAATCAGGTCAAATCTTAAGATTAGAGCACTTGAAAATGTCAAAATAGAAAAAACCTCGGGCGGAGAAATGGGAAGCTCATCTAGTTGGGTGTGCATCCATCCCAAAGATTCCAAGCCATCAAGAAACTCATGCTCGGGAAGAGCTGTCGGGAGGTGGACTTTGTGATAGGTCCCCCACTGTGGTGGCATGGCTATACAACGAATTTGCTTGATCTCAGGTTTATCTTGACAAGTCACGCCAAATAAATAACCCCCAATCTTAATTTGCAGATCTGCTATGGTAATGAATTTCCTCAACAAATTATTCGGCATGACGTAGATGTACCCTCTTTCCTGCACGATATTGAAGTCAAGTGTAAGCATATACTGTGCCATCAAGGTCAATATCAATCAAATTCAGAGAAAGTAACGGAAAACCTTTATGCCATCGGAATCCACTTTTATCCGTTCAAATGGGAGATGAAGGTCAATAGCCGATATTGCCCTAACACGCCAATCGGATTTTGACCAAGACACAGCTTGTTTGCAGGAACTGGTGGCATTGGAATTGGGTTCATTGTGCTGACTAGTAATTTTCGTGGAGGAGTCTTCGGGCTGTCTTGCTTCTTGCATCTAACGTGAAAAATCGAAGAGTTAGTAACTAAACAAACAGCTACTTATCCAAAGGCTATGGAAACCCTAGTTTGAACATGAGCCGCAGTAGATTGGCAAAGAACAAAGGAAGGACACCTCTTTCTCCATGGCTGTTTGTTGCCTCTGTTGCAAAGGAGGAGTAATATCAGCTCCAAATATTATCTCTGTCAGCAATTGTTTTTTCTCTTTGTTCTTTGTGGTATACTTCGGCAGTATTCTCTCTTAAAGCATCCTCAACCTGCACAAACACGCACTAGTGTCACCCAAAGAGTGTATTTGAACCATAAACAGAAGCTCGTGGGTAAAATGTAAGGGCTTACCACCATCCACTGGTCGCCCTCAAAAAAAGGCCAGATGCCACCAGTCTGCTGACTTTCCAAAAAACAACTTAACCTCGTCACACACATGAAGAGCATGAAGAATTAGCGCGAGTCTGGAGAATGCTGCATAAGAGGAAATACTATCCAGCCACGAATCATACGTATCAACCACAACCGTTTTTGATTCTGAAGCTTCCTGGATCAGATCAAAGAATTTTTTCATCTTCTTCAAAGCCTTGAACTGAATGTTGAGGTAATTATGTTGAATTGAAATGTCTGGAAACTCGAGAAGGTGAACAGTCAGCGGAGCTATCAAATCCTTATTAGTCAAAATAATTCTCTTTGGTCGTTCTTGAATGCACAAGGACCCCCACAAGACCAGCAATTTCCTCTGCTGTTTTCCATACACACAGATTGGCAAATGAGTCTCCATCAGCCCCTACACTTCTATGGATGACCTGCAACTTCTCATGTTAGATCCGACACTGCTACTTAAAAACAGAGCACTTCCAAAATAAAAACTATAAGAAGCACAAACCTTGAGGTATAGTTTCCCCTTTCCAGGATAGAATATGAATACAGCCCCATTCAACAGGTCTTCAGCTGTGGTTCCTCCTGATGTCTGGCCTTGAGTGAAAAGACAAGCACTGCCGTCCTCCATAACCCAGGTTATGTGGTTGCTGAATATTTGATCATAGTTTGCAGTTGAATGAGCATGCTCTATAGACGCTGAAGGATACACGTGCAAGACCTCCTTCATCCGCTGCCTCAGAATGATTAAAGCTGGATTTGACTGCACGACAAAGATTCAGAAGTAGTGTTCCACTTGTCTACAAACGTAACATAATCACTATCAGTAACTCACCTTCATGATTTCACCCATTGCCTTAATAAGAAGAGGCTTTAGTCCCTGGAACCAATTCCCAAAAGCTGAGTACGAGTTATAAGCAAGATCAAGTGATAACATCAATCCTACATTCAACAAAAGGAAAAAAGTAGTGTTAGCTTGAAGAATGAACATTTCTAATTACCTATCAGTATAGAATGGCAAAATGGCGTACCATTTCGTGAAGGGCAATATGATATATCACTGGAGTACCTCCCCCTGGTGTAAGCACTTACATCATGAAATTCGTATTACCCCAAAGGAGCTGCACATCAATAAAGTAAAATCGACTTGCCACTTCATCAAATACATCCTCTGTTTCATTCAACCGAGTGGGCTTTGAAACCTTGGCTCAAAAAGAACAATTTCACCGGAATTAGAGCTCTTTTGTACTTTCACGATCTTCTCCTCAATATTCTGATTCAAACGAGAGTTCCATCTACACGCTTTGATGAATATCTTGCCATAATTGATCAACAAAAAACCCAGTAGATTCTGTTTGCGTTGAAAACCCGTCATATGTAGCTCTTCGGTTTAAAGTTGGTGACCACCACAGAATAAACTTCTTGTCAAGGTATTTAGCAAACAAAGATTGTTGGTCGCGCGTGAGCTTCTTATACAACTTGGACCTCTCGAAACTAGGTTCCCAGAAAATGTCGTTCCAACTTGAGATGCTAATTATAGAGCAAAAGAAAATTAGCTAGGGTTCACTTGAAAATCAACCTATGTATAACGTGATGCATTCACTTAACTTGCCAAAATATATTAAGAAAGAACTGCAAAAATACGGAGGCAGTAGATTGAAAGAACAGGAAGGTCTAAGGAAAGTATGTAGCTTTTCTTGCAAATCACATGGTATATTTCTAATAATTTCCAGGAAATAACTACTTTTGAAGGATTTCTTTTATTTTACAGAAAAAGATACAGGAACAAATAGAAGAGAAAAACGTAAAATTTATCTCAGGATCCGCAATAATCTTCTACGTCTCTTTCAGTTCAAATTTGCTTCACATTTGTCCTCCATATTAGCATTGATACTCACTGGCAAGTCAGAGTTACCAATCACAATTGTTATAACATGTTCTCCTAGGGTTCTTTGATAAGTTATAAAATTAAATTGACAGCTTAAGTTCATGCATAAGTACATATCTGTAAACATACACAAGTCCTGGTGTATACATTCTCATGAAGTTTAGGCATGTCCAAAACTTGAAATTTACAGTAGCTTGGTGGAATAAAGGGTCTTACTGAAACAAGAAATTATTGATGGCAGAACCTATCCATGCCACTGTCACTATCTCAACGGCGAGGGTCGGAGCGGGAGCGTTATTAGATAGGAGAATTATGCAGCTAAGACATGTGCAGAAAAACTTAGATCTATTTGAAACTTACGCCATTGACCTAATTAAATAAGTCAGTCAAATTAGTATCCCAAAAGCCAATAGCCAGTCTACAATTCCCTAGAATATTAGTTCAGTAGCATGGCTGAATTGTGATTCGAAATGGTCAAAGAAAGGTTATCAGGTGTAAACATAAAAATTGATCCAACGAAGGATGTCTTTGTGTTGGTTCGACTTAGACATGGCAAAGAAAATGCCCGTACCCGCCGGTCGACCCAACCCGCTGCAAAAGAACAGGTTGGGCATTAAAAATAGAGATTCGTGGTATCTTGACCCCCTAGTACTTCGATGGATATGATCAGTTGATTCAATCCGTCATAACACGCGAGAAAGTCTTAAAGGCAGAATCTAGTCCAGTCCAGTCCGGTCCCTCCACTCCGACCGCCCGTCTACTGCCATCCACTTTGTCAAAGATCCGTTTGTTTTATGAACATTGTTTTTGTTAATTGTTCTGTCCGTGGTTAATAGCTTAGAAATACTAGTTTAACTTTTTAAGTTAAAAATACTTGTAACAGCAAGCAAGCGAAGTGTTAATAAGAAAAGAAGAAAATATGCTTAATTGCTAAACTAACCAAGCGAATACTAGTTTTAAGGAAAATAACAACTTGAATTTTGACCCATTTAGCCAGGGTCTACCAATACCAACCGGGTAGGTTATGGGTATTGGAAAGGGCTTCCTGGAAAAACAGGATAATTTTTTCCCGGAACCCCCCCCCCCCCCCCCCAGATATTACCCGCACTCCCACATTTCAATCCATTTGCCAGGTCTAATCCCACTTTTCAAGAGCCATGTGACCAAGTAATTTACTGCAACATAAAATGTCAAGACAACTTATTTGTCGTCATATATCATGTCGTTAAGAATTAATGTCGTTATAATAAGTAATTTACTGCACAAAAAGGATCTTCCAACCCAAATTATGGTTAAAATTCTTTAAATAATGCCTAACCTGCACTAGCAATAACCCTTATACCCAGCCAGCCATCCGTCCTTTTTGGTTGAATTAAAGACAATCTCATATGTGTCCTACTTCTGCAGACAACTAACTTCACCTGGTGTCAGAGAGCTTGTTAGAGTTAAAGGTTCCAACATCCAATGGCGTAAGGGAGCCCCAAGAATTTGGCCTACAGGTATGACCTCCTATTCTTCTTCTTCTTCTTCTTCTTCTTTTACAACTGCTGTTCTGCAAAGCATTCTCTTTAAGCTTCATGTATGAACTTTTTGGCTCGTAAACAAGGTAGCAATTTTATGTACGTGCATAAATACTAACCGTGTCATGAACAAGGCGATATATAAGCGCTCCTTCCTTCTTGCTCTTTGTCCCCATGCTTGTTGTGCCTACTATTAGATAAGAATATTTCCTCGTATACTTAAACCTTCAGGGATCAGTTTTGAATTACTGTGGACTAATTTGATTTTTAGTTTTGAAGTTTTGGAGAATCCCACCAGTGCATGCGACTTTGTGACGTTACTAAGGGTTCAACCATGCGCAAAAAGTTTGGTAAACTTTGGACGCAAGACTACATATTTCACCAAATTCTACTAATTATAGTTCCTTCAAAGATTCTTGGGGTGTGGTTATCAATTTGCAACTGGCACGACTGTACTATTCCACAAAGTTGTTTGATAGGCATGATGTCAGTTATTACATATTCAAATGGTATTTATATGTGCTACACAGGCCCACTGGCAGTAATATATTCAGTTACCTGTTGGACAAGAATGTCCAAACCAATAAAGGTGCAAGTTACTGCTTGTCAAATCATATTATTTTTCTGTACCATGTGATTTCTATAACATTCGAATAAAGTTAATTTCTGTAATGAA
Source organism: Escallonia herrerae (assembly GCA_033070095.1). Classification (NCBI taxonomy): domain Eukaryota; kingdom Viridiplantae; phylum Streptophyta; class Magnoliopsida; order Escalloniales; family Escalloniaceae; genus Escallonia; species Escallonia herrerae. The sequence continues at coordinate 39,007 of JAVXUP010001263.1, forward strand.
CATTGCCTAGTTCTGCTCAAAATTTATTAATGAATAGGAGTGATCCATTGAGAGTTTGTACATTTTTTTGGGGCAACTATAATGTATTACTAGCCTTAGATCTTGACTCTTTTTTAGAAGATGTCTTCTCATAGTTATTACATTATTCTGTAATGATCGCCGAGTTAAATGACTCCAAACTTGCATGTGATTTTGTATTAACACAAAAGGATCAAAATTACATGGTATAAGAAGAGTGTAAATCAAGATAGAGAAGCATACGCTGTCCCTTCATATAGTGTATGGCGAAGAACTTCTCCAATACCCCCAAGCACATGGTAGATGTCACCCTGTAGACTGGCCAAGTTCCAGAGTCTTTCGCGTTTCATGTTCGTCCACCAAAACTTAAATTGCCCGAACTTCTTATAGTGGCAAACATATGCTCTACACACCCTTTGTCAAATTGAATACCGTGCCAGTCGGAAAAAAGCGGAGAATCACCAATTTGACCGAACTCCTGCAAATCGCTATACACCTGCTCCCTGGGCTGAAGCCAAAACAACATTAGGGGATCGAAGGTATTATGTACAAAGGTCGCACTTATACATGTAGAAGTAGATTAATTATACGGGTAGGAAGGTGAATCGGCAAACTTTTACTAGCGTGTGAGGCATTTGATCTTCGCTAGAGACGTGGCTTAGTAGATCGATCTTCAAACTTTTACGGAGAGTTGGGGGCTGGTCAGTGAGGTTCTGTTGTTAGGTTATGAGCACCGAGGGACCTACAGATGGTACTAAGCGTACCACTGGTAGTAATATTCATATGAGGCTTTCAATGGTTTTAAGCGTTACTTTAAGGAGATCCGTGGCAGATGTTGAAGAATTAAGATGGAGAGATAGGCTACTGACATCTCAAGTGAGAGATGAACGGAGCAATAGTTCGTTTATAACACTATCCCTTACGTGTAAAGTGTTGACTTGCACGTGGAAAAACAAATCAAATTGCACCATAACCGAGTATGCAAATAATCAGAGTGCAATTGCATTATTAAAAGAGAGACCAAATATGTAAGCCGAAAGAATCGACTTCAAGATCTCGTCATACCAAATCTCTGATACCATATCAATGTTGCTTTAAAATCTTAACAAAAAGCCACAAACCTTGAGCAATGGTGTTGCATGATTCATATCCAAGGTCGTGTGTTACTTGAATCCATAAAGGCCGACGATATTGAATGCACTAAAACGTTGGTGTTGGTGTTGTTGTTTTTTTTTTTTTTTTTTTTGTGTTTCAATGATGAGAAAGCAATCCATTCCTTCCTTCATGGAGCTTGGAGAGGGACGAGGGGGTTTACCGATATGGTTGTACGCATTTAACGGAATGATGAGTTTCAGGACGTGCTGCAGGTAAGCTGCAGAGTTATGTCATGTCAAATGAACCCTATGCTGGTCTAAGCTTTCTCGAAACTAGACAACCTAGATTGCTAGCGCTTTTTTGTTGACGGTTTCTGCGTTTCATTGTCCATCGAAAGTTTTGAATTGTGATGTCACCGGCCTACTCTCCACTGCCACGCTAGTTCAAAATATGCGTGGCTCTACTAGATATGGTTTGTAAAGGTGTTTGATAATGGTGTTTATGTGGCAGAAGGGGTTTGATGGTGGGAGGTTGATCTGCAGTTCGGTTATTCACCACGGTGGTGTTTTCTCATGGCGATTGGTTGTGATGATGGAGGGAGATCAAAAGAGAGGCGGCGGGAAGAGAAGAAAGGTGATGATGGCACTTGCACAGTGGCATTTGGTGACTCCGATAGCAACGAGGAGGTAGTGCTGAAGAAGTAGAAAGGAACAAGTAATTCTTGGCAAAAGTACTATCTCGGCAATGTCCCGATGGAAGTTGAATCGAGTCACAGTTTTTATGCGTACTTTTCATGGTGACCGTTTCGAACTTCCCTATATAACCTTCTAAATATCTGCCACCCGAGCAAGACGAGAGACTTTTGCCGAAAAATTTGAATGAATAATTTGAATGAACTTCGTGGTGCAGGCTAGCTAAAAAAAATTCATTGTGCTAGGCGCTACAGAGAGCAAATTAGCGCCTATGGACCAATGAGATCATGGTACGGTAAAGTCCTTAGGATCTTCTCAGGCTTGGCTTGCTACCCATTGCAGTCTCCTTGGCATATGAAGACCGAGTCACCGACTACATCAGATCCCCTGCCTTAAAAGAACCAACTTCTAGCCTGGCAGCACGGGGATCATGCAAGAAAACATACTAATCAGCCAAACCTTTATACCTGGCAACTTTTAGCATGTACGAAGTAAAAGAAAAGAAAGAGAACAGGAAATAATTTTTCACAGGTGCGTTGGGTTAGATGGATAACTTCAAAGAGAGTCGTGCAAATTTATGATAAGCACGCTGAGTTTCCTCGAAAAGCTTCACTGTCTTGTGCTTTCTGCATGAAAATGAAAGAGGTACTTCGGAAAAAAAAACTAGCAAGTCCAAAGTCATTATTCCCAATTCCATCACATTAACTTCCTGCAAAACAAACTCTTTGAAAGGTTTCAAAATTCCATCTTCTTCGTTTCAAATCACTGTCTACCTAATCAAACGGAGCGAAATGTAGCAATATACTTGTTCTGTAGTCCTATCATGAGATCATTTAAGACTGTTCTTACAATGAGAATTGAGAAAGGCCAACATTTGAACTTTATAGCAGGAAAACGTGGATGAGAGGGACAAGTAAACAAGCCTCAAGTATTCCATGTCAATCCGAAAGATTCTGGGCCAACAAAACCAGCACTAAACAGCAAGACTACTAGAGAAATTTCAACCACAAAGTTCACAACGAAATTGAAGCTGGATTATTAGGTAAAACCAAACAAAAGCTAATTTTTCTAGCAACCGCATCAAAAAATAGTAGCAGACGAACATGAGCAGGCACATCTAAGAGAAATCTTTCACTTCCTATATTTGATAAACAAATAATCATAGAGACACGTACAGTCAAAATATAGTCTAAAGCAAACCAACCACCACCACCGCCCACCCCCCCCCCCCCCCACCCCCCAATTAAAATAATACAAAAACAAGTACTCAAAAATTAACAACCGGGTCCGTAAGAAGGCAGCGGACAGGGAGGAGAAATCTATTACTCAATTGTGGTCACCTGTTGCCACTCCCCATCAACTGCTTCTTTCCATAGAGTGACATTGTTGTCTCCAGCGGCCACAGCCAGCAAATTCCCAGTCAGAGACCATGAGACCCTCCAAACAGGCATTTTGAAGTCCTTAAGCACCTTACCCTGCCATTGATCGCCTTCCTTTGCCACAGTCCATATGACAACCGTCCCATCCTGCGAAGCACTTGCCATTGTGGACTTAGGAAGGCCCAAGTTAGGTGCCCAGGCCACATCTCTCACCCAATCAGTATGCATCTGAAGAGCGGGAAAGCAGTCCATCTTCCAAGTTCCATTATATAGCTTCCACACCTTCACGGTGTTATCACAGCCACCAGACGCCAGCTTCTGAACAGGATCAAGTGTACCAGATCCAACAAGAGCACCAGGTGCCATTGAAGGGGCCCACGAAACTGATGTTACTCCAACAGGGTGGGCTTGGTCTATCCTTGTGGTATCCCAACCGCCATCTGACCTGGCACTGAAGACTGAAATATTCCCATCAGAGGACCCACAGGCCAAGCAAAGCCCAAGTTCATGAGGTGCCCAAGCAACAGAATTGACAGATGATTTGTGGTCACTAAAAACATGCGCCTGTGTCCACTCATTCTGATTACCTTCCTTCCAGATAATTACCTTACCATCGTAGGAACAGGAAGCAAGGATTGATCCAAACTTGGGGTGGGCCCAAGCAGCCTGCCAAACTGGGCCTTGATGACCACTCAAAGTAGCAAGGTGCTGCGACGCAGCATTGTTGCTTACACCTGTTATTTTGATGGTGGTATCTGATGAAGCTGTCGCCACCCGCTTTCCGTAGTAGTCCATGGAAACATCATGGACAATATCATTGTGGCCTGTTTCAATCTTCTGTGCAGGCATCTTCTTGTGCGTTGTTTTTCACTTTCTAAATGTCCAAGTAACTGTTTGATTTGCTTTTATATTTTTGAATCTCTGCAACAAAAGACACATCAGATCAAACCATATAATGCAACTCAAACACTCTGTGCTTGTTACCAAACTACATCACACAACTTTGATCAATAATTTCAGCTTGGTTCAACATTTTGATCAAAGTTACCATAACTTCAAAAATCAGCTATTAACTACACGAAACTGAAACTAAAATGTGAACTCTGCAGTGTAAACAATGGCACAATGCTATGGTTGCTCCATTTGACATGTGATCACAGTTTCAAAAAGCAAAAGTGTCTCTCCGCAATAGTTGGCTTCCGCTAGGGAATGCGTAAATCTTTGTCTTTCAGATACGGCAAAGCCTCATGCACTTGACCCTGCTTTGAAGGTTATGTGACCATAAAAGACTAAAAGTTACTAAGCTTAATATCGCATGCAGTAGACTTAAACATTAAGGAACAAGGCAGGGTCGCTCAAGAATTTAAGACGAAAAAAGTTGCTCTTTCCAAGTCACAGGGGCCTCATCTAAAAATGAGTGCTAACATAGCTGCCGCCCTCGGTTCCCAAAGTTCGAAGTGCATCCGTGCGAGCCAGGTTTTGGAACACTGGGACCCATCTTTTGAGAAGTAGATGCAACTTTAGAAAACAAGGGTGAGAACAATATCTTACGCTATAAAAGTTGCCTTCATAAAAAAAATTTAGCTACACCTTAGCCAGTAATTTGTTTCACAAAACATCGAACGATCATTAGGCATTCGGATATCTTCTTGAGCTGATTTTCCTGTGAAGCAAACAAAGGAACAGTTGAATTCTAAGTCTAGTCCCACTTTGAGTACCAGATATAGTCCTAAAGTCTAGTTCCTCTTTGAGTTCCAGATATAGTCCGAGCATAGTAAATTTCCTTTTGCATTATAGTAAAAACTGCATCATCGTGTCTGGAATGACCTAAATGCATAATGCAAACCAGTCCCAATCATTTGCACAGACATACATAACATAAATGGCTCATCACCAGATATGCCATCCACGTGTTCCAAAAACATATCTAGTGACGTATATTTGATCTTCCTCTACAATTTTGGCCCCAATGACCACAAATTTTGCAACCAACAATAAACTAGTGGCAAAATAATAATCATCAAACTCCACAAGGTTCTGAAATATTGAATTTCAATATCGCAATTCATCGGATGCCTAGATGAAATAATCTCATCTCACACAGTCTACCTCCATTCCATTGAATTTCCCCCCTTTGACGTTATTCTCTGATAGATTCAGTACGTGTAAACATAATTGTTTCCGCCTGGCTCGACTCGCCAAACTATGCTCATTTAATCTACAAGAGTTCGATTCAACGTTTACATCGTACTAAATTCCACCTAGCAATTCGCAAGAAGTAAAACCCGGATATTCAAATAACAATTACATTTACGTTAAGCTTAAATTCAAATTAGGCAATCAAGCATGAGCAAATCAAATCAAAATAAAATTTTAGACATGAAGATGCGGTAGATCTAGAGCGTTCGATCAGATCGTAAAACGTACCAAATCAAACATAAAAGTAAGTGAAATCACCAGCGGAAACCCTAGAAGAAGTACCTGTAAGAGTGTGAGAGACCACCGAGGATCGGTTACGAGGTTCAGACAAGACGGACCATAAACGTTGCGGATCGGAATTTCCTTAACGCTCTCCTTTTGCGCTCACACACCTCAAAGCTGCAAAGAAAATGTTCCCCGACCTCACTATTACATTTCATAAATAAGGGCTGTTTGGTCACTAATTTAGGCTATCCTCATTGAGCTTCTACGCTAGGCCTGCAACGGCGTCGTTTGCCTAGGTAATTTTTCTTTCTTTTTTGAATTTATTCTCAAAATTATGTGGGATTTGTGATCAAGCCAAATAATGTTATCCCTATTTTCACCAATTTATGATAACCTAACAATGATGACGTCATTTAAAAACATAGAGTGTTGCACAGAGAGAGTTTTGCTCCTAACCGGTTCATATTTGTACAACGTTACACAAGTCGTGTTTAGGTGTGCAAAAAAGTTTGGTATATTACACGGGACGCCTTTGATGTGTAGATGAGAAGTATTAAAAAATGGGTGTTGGTTAACTTCAAAAAATGCTATAAATAAATAGTACATTTGTTGTTCACGTACTCACTTGTATGTTGTAATTGACAAACTTCCATACTATTTGACTCAATACTGAAATATTTGAGAAGATGAAATTAAAAATGGTGCTTAGTCTTAGGGACTAATTCATTCTACTTTTGTTTGCAATCTATTTTTGGTGCTGAATACGTGAGCTTCTTTTACTAAGGATCGAAATAGATATTGTAATTGACACGCAACCCAGTGTTAAATATAATTCTCTCATTTCTTGTTTATAGACAAGAAGTATATAAGATAATCACAACCTCATAAATAATCCACAATGATAGCAAATAAGCGAGGAGATAGACGATATTATACTAGTCAATGCTTAGATCCGGCTCTACCTAAACTCTTCTGGTTCACTCCAACATTCCTCACTTGTGCGACTGTTGTTGAGCAGTTTTCTTTTGTAAATGGTAGATCCATAATGTTGTAAAAACAAATGTGACGTCTTATCGTTGATTTCACATGTAATTCAAATATATATTGATGTTTTATATCTCCAGCCAGTAGTTACTTATGTGCACTAATTTTAGTTTTGTTAAATTAGGAGGACATATCTTTCGAGAAAAGACATAACAAAATGAGGAGTTACCTCCATCCATACATAAGTAGTATATTACAAAACTCATATTTCTAGCAAATTCACGCCACCGCATCCCCTCAATGATGAACATGAAGAACTCTGGGGATGGCAAAAAAATCCGTACCCGCGGATCCGCCCCGCCCGCCCCGATAGGGATGGGTTATTTTGACTTTGACCGGGGCGTGAGGCGGGTATGGTATTTTTTTAAAAACCTGCAACGGGTTAGGGTCGGGTATGGTATACCCTTAAATCCGCCCCGTGATCCGCCCCGCCCTGATGTACCCTAGTTCTTTAGTTAATCTTAGCCGTACCCTAATTCTATAGTTGATCTTAGCCGTCAATAGGATACATATATATATATATATATATATATATATATATATATATATATATATATGTTCCTTGTTTTTTTTTCTTGCAAACCCTAAAATCCCTAATCTGTGCGGCTGTGCCTACTGCCTTCTCACTCTCACGGCTCTCCACTCTTGGCTGGCTCTCTGCCTCTCCAGTCTCCATGCCCACCGACCACCGTAATACAACACAGCGGTCGGCACACTGCCACTCTCCGTCTCCATCAGACAGCCACTTCCGCGGTGCCGTCAGCCTTGGCCAATTCTCCCACCGCCTGTCTTCTCCTCCGCGGACCACCTCTCAACCAAACACCGTCCACCGTTATACCTTCAGTTGCGGCTCTGCTCGTGGAGGGATCTGCTCGCCAAGTGTCGCAAATGTGATGCGCCGAATCGAAAGCACCAAATGTTGATGTTACGATCCCATACAAGAGAGTCAAAGCAATGGGTTGTGTTCTTAGTGTGGATATTTGCAGTTTTGAAATTTTGCAGATCAGATAGATTTGCAATTTTTGCAAGTTTCTTTAGTTTAGATACGATCCCATACCAGAAAATCAAAGCAATGGGCTGGCTTCTTATTTGTAGTTTTGATAGACTTGCAGATCTGATAGATTTGCAATTTGATAAGTTCTTTAGTTTTATTATTTCTTGGATTTTATGTTTACAGCACTAGTTAGAAGATTTACGGGTGGAATTGCTTTAAGGCCTTGCTGAAATGAGAAAAAGTGAAAAACCAAGTTATTGTAGTTATCATATCTCTTAGGTTCCAGCTGCATATAGTTCTCATTTGGGTGCAAAACCTAAAACGTATTTATGTCCTCTGTTGGGTGCAAAACCTCAAGGCCTTGCTGAAATGTTGCCAATGCATGATCCTCCCATAATAACTACGGAAAGATAATACTGCAATAATGCAAACTGCATTGAGAAGAATCCTATACTAACTTTGGAGATAAAATTCAAAATTATAGAGGTCAGGACGGGTCGGGGCGGGAATGGATTTTCTAATACTCTATCGGATCGGGGATGGTATTCCCATCCCTTGACCCGGTGCCGGGGCGGGGCGGGGGAGTGTGTTAGGATTACTGGGGTGGGTACGGATTTCATAAAATCCACATCAGACCCACACATCGCCATCCCTAAAGAACTAGCACCAAAGCTTATGTATCTAATTGCAAAAATATACCGTCGCACATCCGAGCATAGTATTGTCCGGTGGGGTGCATGAACAAACATTATGGGAAGGTGAAAATTTGTATTTTTTTCAGCTATTTCTTTTATGTGGTATTATTTCCAAAAGATAGGATCAATGCGCATTACTTAAACCTTCGTGATTTTGGGAAAACACTTTTCTTTTCTTTTTCTTTTTCTTTTTTTTTTAAGTAAAGGGTCCAAGAACTTCATTAATCAAATGTGAGAATACAAGAAAATGCAACTTGATTTGGAGCTGGGCTAAAGACAACAGATTCCGGCGATTAGTTCTTTATGTAATCCAATTGAATGATCTGCAGAAAAAAGCAAGGTCGCAAACAACCAATAAAATTACCCTCGCCATTGCATCAACAAAAACTAAGGGGTTAATAGAAAAAATATACCTTCACATATGATGCGTTTGCAAATTATGTCTCAAACCTTCCAAAATAACATTTTCATTTACCAAACTATGGCTAATGTTGTAAAAGTTTATCTTCCGTCCACTTTTTGAAAAAAAATATGGGGTTTGCAAAAGTACATCTCAACATATTGAGGGCATATTGGTCAAATCGCAGGTGGTGGTGGGTGGTTGTGGGTGGTCAGCGGTGATGGGGAGAGTGGTGGCCCGTTAGGCAGTGGTTTCGGTTGGAGGCGGTGGCCGTGGGTTTTGGGATTTGTTGTTATAGGTGGTTGTGGGTCGTCGTTGGTGGTCAGCGGTGGTGGGTCGTGGTAATGGGAAGAGTAGTGGCTGTAGTGGTGGCCTGCCAAGCAACAGGTTTGGCACATCGGGCAGTGGGTTCGGTTGGAGGCAGTGGCTTTGGGTTTCAGGACTGGTGGTTATGAGTGGATGTGGATATGGTTATGGGTGGTGGTGGGTGGTCAGCGGTGGTGGGTTGTGGTGATGGAGAGAGTGGTGGCTACGGTGGTGGCCCGTCGGGTAATGGGTATGGCATGTCGGCCAATGGATTCAGTTGGAGGCGGTAGCATTGGGTTTCGGGATTAGTGGTTGTAGGTGTGTCGATAGATGGTTAGTCGTGGGTGGTCGGCGATGGTGGGTTGTGGTGATGGCGAGAGTGGTGGTTCATCGGGCAGTGAGTGTGGCAGTACAGAGGGTGTTGCCAACGATGCACTTGTTGGTGGGAAATGGAAGCAGATCCATCTTGCCTATTGGTAGCTTGTTGCCAAGAAATATTTTTTGAACAATGTATATTATTAGTTGTACAATTTAAAGTTGTAATATTCATATTCTTCAAATTATTATTTGAAGACCAAAAGAGGAAAATAGCCTTTTTTTTTAAGCATCATATTGGGTTTGAAAGTAACATAGATGATGTTTTTTTTTATGACTATGGAGAAAAAAATTATCAACTATATTATTAACAAGCAAACTGTACACAAAGAATTAACAAATTACAACTTTTTCACAATATCAGTGTACTGAAAAAGTGACAAAACACAATACACGTGTGTTTTTTCAAAATTATCCCCTAACATTTTGTTTGGGTTGCATTTTATACCATGACAAAAAGTGACCTTATCAAGATTCTCTCTCACTTAACGGAAAAACTAGCAAGGTATGGGCACCAAAATTATGCTATAGTTTGGTGAATAAAAATGCTAATTTGAAAAGTCTGAGACATAATTCACACAATATGCCATATTTGAGGGTATATTTTTGCTATTAACCCAAAACTAAGACCTTTGTCCGACTTTAAAATATAAACTGAACTTAGAACAAAACCTACCACTACAAACAAGAAAGCTAACATAATAAGAAGAAAAAGCAAACATCTACTCGCACTAAAGAAGATAAATGAAAACCAAAATCGCAGGAAGGCGCACAAATAGTTAGCAAACTCATCACCCTATGGAACCACAGCACAAATAATGGAGGTTTTCATCACAACAAAAATCCGCAACCTGCTGCCATCATTTTAAAGCATGATTGATACTCTGCCGCTAGAAAGGAAAATTGAAACAACTACCATGGAAGTCAAACCCCGTAGTAAAAAAGTCCTAAGTACGCCAACCCCGAAGAACAACAACAAGAACTCTTACCCAAGTGAAAGTCGGACTGAAATGCCTCAAACCCACCTATCACCCCCAGGACTTTAACCCCCTTCCATCCCGAGCCCAACCCCCTCCCCTGAGGCTCCATCTCCCATGCCTCTTCCTTCAAATGACCGCTGAAAATTACTATGGTACGAGGTACCCCCACGCGCCCACAACCCTTGAATCAAGCACTAAATAGAAATATGAGGGAAGAAGCAGGGAGAGAGGTTTCTTAGAAGTGCAGTAGATATATTAGGAACCCAATAGGAATAGATGGAAAGACAACTCTATATTACTACGAACTTTCATGATTTTAAATCTAGTTATACCGTATTCCAACAACCAACAAAACCTTTTGGCAATATAATTGACCTTAACGGGTAATAACCTTTTAACAAATTAAGCAAATGAAGGAGAAATTTTGCTCTCCATTCTCTCTAAACCATCCAGAGAGAATAGAAAATGAAGGATAAATTTTCTCTCTCTAAAAAATTCTTCTTAATTTTCTCTCTACACCACATCTAGATAGAAAATTGTCACGGGGAGAGGGTGAGGGATGGCTTGAAGTCCTCTCTTCTCTCTATTTCTTTTTGTTGCTTTAGATTAGTTTGTGTCATGGTACTTGTGAGGAGTTCTTATAGGGTCGCGGGCAGTAGAGTTAGTGTCCCACCCTTTGATCTATGAGATCTACGGTGGCGACATGTTGCTGTCAACTCTGAATCTCGTTGGATCTCTTTAGATCTTTTAGATCCGCCGAACTATGAGATTTGCATGATCCACAACAACCCGACTATAAAATCTTGATCAGCTTATCTTATTGGATAGATGATGCTTCAAAGTTAGGGCTTGGTGTCTCATGCCGACGGTAGCCGAATGTTCACTGGCAGTGGCTAATCAAAGATGTAGCAGTGTTGGTTTAATCATGTGGTCCCTTCACTGTTCACGTCAAAAAATTGTCTCCTTGCCATTTCTAGCTTTATGTTAGTGATTTGTATTGGTCAGTGGGCATCTTTGGGGGGGGGGGGGGGGGGGTGATAGAGGGCTTTTTGGAGGGGTTTTTTGGTTTCCAATGTTTTCTCCACCTTTTTGCTTTAGCCAAGTTATTTTAAAGAGTTGTGGATTTATTTATGAAAGGGAAGGATGGTTATTGTAAAGGGATAGTTGTGTATTTCCTCGTGTGTGGGACGGGTGGGGGGGGGGGATAGGGCCTCCGGGGGCTGGGGTTGAGCTGTGGGAGGGAGGTATGAGGTAATCCAGCCTTTCATTAAGTAAACAGGTTTGAGGGTCCAAGGGTGGGGGCTTAATACTTAGAACCTCCTTCTTTAGTTTTAGACTCATGTTGTGGTTCGTTCAAGTCCCCTTTGCGCCTATCCTTGCTTAGGAAATCAAAACACGCTCTTTACTTTTAATGGCAACAACCTATCTTTCTAAAAGCCCGTGGTAGCAACGAAAATTGGGGACAATGCGTGTAATCTTGTACTGATAAAGTTCGTACGTCCCCAATCTTCTCTCTGATCTTCTGTAGCTACTCAAGGGCTCCCTCTGTAAAGTTCGTTACTTTTTTGAAAGTCTCTATTTATATATCTTACAGTAAAAAGTAGCGAAGCTTACGGTGATGGCGATTCTTTGTTCTAAGCTGTGATTTCATAGGGGGTGGGTTACTCTCAATTCGTGCGACTACTTGTGGATTTCGTATCCAGTTGTCTCTTCGTGCGTGCTTAGTCGATAGTTTTTTTTTTTTGGAATAATAAAAATATATACATCTGCAAAAGGACTTTGAATAGTCAAAGTACACGATACCAATAAAGGTAACGATAATGACAAACACATACATAGATGTCAACTCTATCTGGTAGGTATCACAATAAACTAACAATAATATAAAAGCTAACATGTTGCCCGTTAAAACAAACAGAAATGACACACCGATAACATCCCCATCCGATAGGACTAAACTATAACCGAAGTTATAAAATAAATAACAGAGTACATAACTAAATAGGGAAAAAGAAAATACTAAACTAGTACCAGAATAAAGAACAAAACATGATTTTTCTCCCCCAATAGGCTAAGCATAACCATCCACTAGAGACACCTGCCCGCTGCCTCTGCCGACACACAACCATATGTCCAACATTGGAGAACACTAAGGCTTCGTTTGACAAATTTTTTTTTTTGGTTTTCAGTTTTTAAAGAGCAGTTTTTTAAAGAGCAGCTTAATTTTTTTTTTTTATAAAAACAAGTGGGTGTTTGATAACCCCTTTTTTTTTTTAGGTTTTTTTTTTTGGTGTTTGGTAACCCTTTTTATTTTGACTTTTTTTTTTGGTGGTTTGCGGTGGCGGTGGTGGGGCGTAGCGGTGGTCGACAGTGATGGTGGTGGTGGCCGACGGCCGGAGGTGGCTGCCGGCAGTCACCGGCGGTGGTGGCCAGCGGCCGGAGGTAGCTGCCGGCCGTCTCCGGCGGTGGTCGCCGGCGGCCGGAGGTGGCTGCCGGCAGTCTCCGGCGGTGGTCGCCGGCGGCCGGAGATGGCTGCCGACAGTCTCCGGAGGTGGCTGCCGGTGGTCGCCGGCGGCCGGAGGTGGCTGCCGGCAGTCGCCGGCGGCCGGAGGTGGCTGTCGGCAGTCTCCGGCGGTGGTCGCCGGCGGCCGGAGGTGGCTGCCGGCAGTCTCCGGCGGTGGTCGCCTGAGGTGGCTGCCGGCGGTGGGAGGGTGGTGGTGGTGGTCAAAAAAAAAAAACCAAAAGTGAAAAAAAAACCAGTTTTTGGAGTTTTTTTTTTTACTCTGCAGTTTAAAAACTGGTTTTTTAAATTGAAAAAAAAATGGTTACCAAACGCTCCTTTTTTTTTCAGTTTTTAAAACTGAAAAAAAAAAGAGGGAAAAAAAGAGTGTCAAACGGGGCCTAAGCCACACGTTGCTAGGGCACGTCACCCCATGCTCCGCCACACGGAGCAACACCATCTCGCTGAAAATTAGAGACCTTGTTGTTGTCGCCGCTGCAACCATGGGACCACCACGTCGTCACCCACCTATTATCGAGACTGTCACACCTCACTCTCAACACACAAACATTCACATCATCCATCACTACAATCCCAAGATCCACCCGCTAGACCACTCAACTGATTCCCACCACATAATCCTATCTCCAGTTACCATACCCAACACCTCCGAGCAATCCAACAACAACCATCCCCAAATCCTACAGCTTTCGACCTAACAAACCTTGTCAACCTAACCTAATCCCATACCCACTCGCAACTAGTCCCAGAAGGCACCATCCTTCCACAGCCCAGCATAGAAATTGATCTGCGTCAGAGATTAATTGACGACCGCTGATGGCACCACCACAAACCCAAAGAGAAAAGCAACTGGACCACAAAAAAAGAAAAAAAAAGCACGCAACAGAAGAAAACAACTCAACCACACCACTACAAGCCGGAAAAAGTCGACGATGATGGCGGAGTCGCAGAGACTCTGTGGGGGGTGGGGGTGGGGGTGGTTTCTTTGGGGGAGAGAGGGAGTTTTTCCTCTGAATTTATGTTAGTTTGAATTGGTTATGGGATGGCATGACTCTTTTCATTTATGATGAAAATGTAAAAGCCAAAATGTTCATATGACAAATTTTTGTAACCTTTTTTTTATGGATGCCATAATCTTATTTATCACAAAGAAAAACGGGAAAAATAATAAACAAGGACATAAAATGCGTCATTGAGATTGTACTTTTACCAAAAAAAAGATAAAACTCTCAAAGTTAATCATGCTCAAAGGTCAATTAAAACAACTCTTTTTAGGTAACGAGTAAACATTACATAATTTCTTATTACAGATTTCGATCACTTAAATACTTTTTAAAAAGGAGACAAGTGTAATAGAAGGAAAAATTACAAGAGGCAAAAAGTTGTTTTTGTTATATGCAGCGATCCTAATCTCCTAGTACTAAACTTTTGATTGACCTAAAACAAACATCGGTGAAGTCGAGTGCAACAAAGGACTTGCTAGACTTACGACTCATGGAGTCAGTCCTTAGTCCTCTGTTTCCAAACTAGATCGTAAAAACTTTAGATCACCACCAACTAAATGGCCTTCTCCTCCTACATAGGCGGCACCGCCCGCCGCGGAGGCGGATGGGCCAGCTCCATCCTCCCCTTTACGTCAAGCCCCACCAAGCCCTCCAAGCATCCCCGAAAGTCCCGCCGACGCGCCGCCGTACGCGCCTTCATCACCGCCAACTTCTTCCTCATCGGCATCTCCCTCTCCCTCCTCCTCTTCCTCCTCCTCCTCTACAGCTACGGCATCCCCATCCCCATGTCCTCCCACTTCCGCTCACGAAATTCCCGCTACCCCAAATTTCGGAAGCCGATTTACCGAAAACCCCCCGCATTTACCGCCCGCAACGTCTCGTTGGGAGCTGTCGTTGATATTACGACGAAGGACTTGTACGATAAGATCGAGTTCTTGGATATTGATGGCGGGCCGTGGAAGCAAGGGTGGAGGGTTAATTACAAAGGGGATGAATGGGATGACGAGAAATTGAAGATTCTCGTGGTGCCGCATTCGCACAATGATCCAGGCTGGAAGCTTACCGTCCAGGAGTACTACGACGGGCAGTCTAGGCATATCCTCAATACCATCGTTGACACGCTTTCCAAGGTGAATTGGTTTGCGAATTGCTAGAGTAGAATTTGAACATGCTTACATTTACTCATTTGCTAGAGTTGACTGGTCACTTTGATTTTTAAGTGTTCGAATTTCATAAATGACGAAAAAGTAAGGAGATGGAAATTATAAAATTGAGGGAGTAGTTGATTGACGATAACTTATTGATGCTAAATGAACTGCTTTCAATGTACCTTGACTTCTCATGATGATTGGGGTTTTGTTCGATGTGAAGGATGCACGCCGCAAGTTTATATGGGAAGAGATGTCTTATTTGGAGAGATGGTGGAGGGATGCAACCGATGATCAAAGGGAGTCTTTTGTCAATTTAGTGCAAAACGGGCAATTGGAGATTGTTGGAGGTGGCTGGGTGATGAACGATGAGGTAATTCATGTCATTCATGATAACATTATGGTTATTTAGTCTCAGTAGCTCATATAAACTTGAGATTTACCATAATTGAGCCTTAGTTTTTTCTTTCTAGGACATGGAACTTAAGTAACTGCGTGCAACTCATCTCCACTATGTATTTGTTTTGCTTGCACCTAGATTCTTGGGCAGTTGAAAACACCACTTGCCGAGCCATCTTTACAGGATAAACTCGACCCAAACGAGCCTTTTCTCCAAACTAGTTTGATGTGGAGACAAATTCTTTTCGTCCAGTCCAGTCTTGACCATCCAAAGCCATCTTCTTAGTTGCGTCTTTATTTATTAATTTTGGTCGACACTGTTTCTCTGCTAGCTCCATCAGGTTTACACAAGTCAACCATAGAGCATAGCTAAGTACTAAGAACTGGCATTGCCTTCTCGTGTGCATTGTTGGTTATTGGATGTGAACTATATATCCTGTTGAGCGTCATTGACTCACTGAAATTTAGTCTGTCTTCTTGTTTTTGCAGGCGAATTCACATTTTTTTGCTATCCTGGAACAGGTATAGTAGAAGCCTTCTCTCATGTGATAAAAAATAATAGGAGCCTTCAATTCAGGAGGACTTTATTTTTTGATACCCTGGTTTGATATGTCATTTTCCTTAGGTGAAATTTATGGGTATTGTGTTCTATTTATTGTAGCAAGTGAGTTACTTAGCCTGTGACCTCTCACTATACTCAACCAAAACCTTGTCTAACCTAACTGGGGTTGGTTAATAGCTCCACCTAAACATGAGTAAATGTACCTAAGTTACTCTATTTGAAACCCTTATTGTCACGAGGGTCGCGCACTAGTCCACCTTTTTGCATTAATATGCGTTGGAAAGGTTTGGATGTTGAGCAATTGGTCTGTAGGGTTTTGAAAGTACTGCTTTAAGGTTCCGTTATGGTTATTTATTGACCTGACATTTCCATACCAAGGACATGCTAAATCGTGACATCCCTTACTATGTTCCTTTCCTTTAATCTGGTACTGCATGTGATACTTAAAGCATTCAAAACTTGCTTATTGAAGTTACTGAAAAGCTCTATTTCGATAGTGATTCAAGCCATCCTGATACTTTTCCTTTGGTTTAGCCAGTCTTCTGGTTTCACGAATTTCATGCTTGTCTCTGCCATCAAACAGCATTTTCCTTTTTCAACGTGGCAAACTTCCTCATTTGTTATTTTTAACTGGTTTCCTAACTACTTAGTTATCGCCTCAGATGATAGAGGGAAATACTTGGTTGAACGACACCATTGGGGTTATTCCTAAGAATTCTTGGGCAATAGATCCGTTTGGTTATTCATCTACTATGGCATATCTTCTTCGCCGTATGGGTTTTGAGAACATGCTTATACAGAGGACCCATTATGAGCTGAAAAAGGATCTGGCTTTGCATAAGAACTTGGAATATATATGGCGACAGAGCTGGGATGCTGGAGAAACTACTGATATTTTCGTCCACATGATGCCCTTCTATTCTTATGATATTCCACATACTTGTGGGCCGGAGCCTGCTGTTTGTTGTCAATTTGATTTTGCTCGTAAGCACGGCTTTTCTTATGAGCTCTGTCCTTGGGGGGAAAATCCAGTTGAGACCAGCCAAGAAAATGTAAAGGAGAGAGCACTTACATTACTGGATCAATATAGAAAAAAATCAACTCTATACAGAACCAATACGCTTCTTGTTCCCCTTGGAGATGATTTTCGTTACATCAGCACCAATGAAGCGGAAGCTCAGTTTAGGAATTATCAATTACTATTTGATTACATAAACTCTAACCCCAGCTTGAATGCAGAGGCAAAATTTGGAACTTTAGAGGATTATTTCAGAACCTTGCGCGAAGAGAGTGACAGAATAAATTATTCACTTCCAGGGGAGGTTGGCTCTGGTCAGGTTGGTGGTTTCCCTTCCTTATCAGGTGATTTCTTCACTTATGCTGATAGGCAGCAAGATTACTGGAGTGGGTACTACGTTTCCAGGCCTTTCTTCAAGGCTGTAGATCGCGTACTGGAGCAAACACTTCGTGCCACAGAAGTGATGATAGCTTTCCTTCTTGGATACTGCCAGAGAGCGCAGTGTGAAAAGTTACCAACTGGTTTCTCCCACAAATTGACAGCTGCACGAAGAAATTTAGCTCTTTTTCAGCATCATGATGGGGTAACTGGTACGGCTAAGGATCATGTGGTCCAGGACTATGGGGCTCGGATGCACACTTCTTTGGAAGACCTGCAAATTTTCATGTCTAAAGCGGTTGAAGTGCTGCTTGGAATTCGTCATGAGAAAAATGATCAGATCATATCTCAGTTTGAGCCAGCGCAGGTGAGATCTAAGTATGATGTTCAACCTGTGCACAGAGCAATTAGTGCTCGTGAAGGAACTGTGCAATCAGTCGTGCTTTTTAACCCACTGGAGCAAACAAGAAATGAGGTTGTGATGGTGGTTGTTGACCGGCCAGATGTAACTGTTTTGGACTCAAACTGGACATGCATCAAAAGTCAAATTTCTCCTGAATTGCAGCATGATAATAGGAAGATTTTTACCGGAAGGCATCGTGTTCATTGGCACGCTTCCGTTTCTGCAATGGGGTTGCAGACATATTACATTGCTAATGGATTCGTCGGGTGTGAAAAGGCTAAGCCAGCAAGAGTGAAACTATTTACTTCAGCTGCCCATTTACCTTGCTTTGCTCCATACACTTGCTCAAAACTCGAAGGTGACACCGTAGAAATCCGGAACCGGCAACAGACCCTCAACTTCGGTGTCAAACGTGGTCTGTTGCAGAAAGTAAGCCACGGTGATGGCACCCTCAGCGTTGTTGGTGAAGAGATTGGTATGTACTCTAGTTCGGGAAGCGGAGCCTATCTGTTCATGCCCACTGGTGATGCTGAACCTATCACCCAAACTGGTGGAGATATGGTGATTTCTGAGGGCCCTTTGATGCAGGAAGTTTTCTCCTATCCAAAGACTGCGTGGAATAAAGCCCCGATTTCCCATAGTACCCGTATTTATAATTGTGATAATAGCATACAGGAATTTCTCATAGAAAAGGAATATCATGTCGAGCTTCTTGGGCAGGATTTTAATGACAGAGAACTGATAGTTAGATATAAGACAGACATCGATAGCAAAAGGATTTTCTATTCTGATCTGAATGGCTTCCAGATGAGCCGGAGACAAACCTATGATAAGATTCCTCTGCAGGGAAATTTCTACCCAATGCCGTCTCTTGCGTTTATGCAGGGACCTAGTGGTCACCGGTTTTCTGTCCATACCAGGCAATCATTGGGTGTGGCAAGTCTTAAAAATGGGTGGTTGGAGGTCATGCTTGACCGTCGATTGTCCAGAGATGATGGACGTGGTCTTGGCCAAGGAGTCATGGATAATCGTCCAATGAATGTTGTTTTCCATCTCCTTCTGGAATCCAACATCTCCTTTATTTCAAATTCTGCATCAGATTCCCATCCTCTAAGCCCATCTCTTCTCTCTCACATTGTTGGCTCCCACTTGAACTATCCGATGCATGCATTCATAGCCAAGAAACCACAGGAGATATCTGTGCAGCCACCACCGAGATCCTTCTCTCCTTTGGTAGCTTCCTTGCCATGTGACTTGCATATTGTAAGCTTCAAGGTTCCTCGGCCTTTAAAATATTCTCAGCAGCTTCTTGAAGACCCTAGATTTGTTTTAGTTATGCAAAGACGGCATTGGGATGCTTCATACTGTCGAAAGGGCAGGTCGCATTGTTCAAGAATAGGCGACGAGCCTGTGAATCTGTTCAACATGTTCAATGGACTTGCAGTCTTGAATACAAAAGTTACGTCCTTAAATCTTTTGCATGAAGATTCGGAGATGCTTGGATATGGTGAGCAGTCGGGAGATGGAGTGCAAGTCGGACATGTTCTAATCTCTGCCATGGAAATTCAGGCCTACAAATTGGATTTGCGGCCCCACCAGTGAAGGAAGCACGTATTTATGGCGGTTTTTAAATGGTGCTGATTGTGCTTGGTTTAGTGGTAGAGAAGACGACCCTCATGTTTTCTGTCACACAACCAGTTCGAGTTGCCTATCAATTATCAACTGCTATGCGGCCATAATATAGCTCACCAAGTTGAAGTTGTGGCAGCCCCGGGTAAATATTCTCTGACTGCTGCTGAGATTCTAAAACTTTTTTGACAAATCCTTCGAGAACGAAACAGCTGCATAACACAAGGGTGAATTCGTTCCTGCAGCTGATGTTAGAGGTCTTCTTTTGAAGCATTTAAGTCTTTCAGAATCCTCTTGTTACGTTGAGATAGATACAGATGCTGGAAGTCAGGTAGTATACAACACCAGAATTAGTTGGTAGCTCAGGGAGAAAGAACTCACTTGCAACTACAGACACTATTGCAGCTGGTGATGTAGTTGAACTGCTGCTGTTGATGAGTTTTACTTGGGTGTCCTCATTTGTTATGTAAATTATTTTTTTGGCAACGTTAGTTTCATCACTTACTATTGATTCTACCTCAAAAGAAATGACTTCTTGTTTCATCAATTTATTTAGCGTCCAAGCATCCACTTCTTGTTTCATCGACTTTTCTTGTTTGGAGCCCAAAGGAAAAGCCTTGTCTTGGTCAGATGACTCAGGTTGCGGAGTCTTCATAACCTGCACCTTGAGGCTTATCTTTCAGGTCATGCAATCTGTCCCATAGTCCAACATCTCTTAGAAATCTTCACTTCCGCTGTCTTAAAATTGAAGACAAACTGGTCTCCAATCTGAGGATTAGGAGTAGATCCCAGACCAATGACTTTTTCCTCGGAACAAACAGCAGAAATAATGGACTAATTAAAGGTTATGTTTGACACAGTTTTTTTTTTTAATTTTAGAAACTGAAAAAAAATTGCATCCGGTAATCATTTTTTTTTTCCTTCAATTTAAAAACTCAGTTTTTTAATCAAGACTGTTTTTAAAAATTCTAACAACTGAATTTTTTTTTTCAGTGTTGGTTTTTTTTTAGACCACCACCACCCTCCCAGTGCCGATGGCCACCACCAGCTGTCGGATACCACAGCCGGCAGCCACCACCCACCATTGGCCACTGTCACGCTCCACCACCCCAAACTACCACAAAAAAAAACTGAGTTATCAAACACCCATTTGTTTTTGTTAAAAAAAATATTTTAACTGCTCTTTAATTATTATTTTTTTTTGGAAACTGAAAACCAATTTTTTTTTTTTTTTGTCAAACAGAGCTTTATATCCTTTTTTGAAGCATAATCTAGTTTACAAATAAGAAAGCATCATGCGTGCTCACTAGAAGAAAAAAGAAATATATCTATTCGAATGTGCTTTAGTCGTATAATTTGAAATAACGTGAAACAAAAAGTACAAAAATTGCATGCCAGTGAATCTCACTCCCTTTTATCATAGAATTATCTCATCCTGTACGCTTAAATTAAGAGTCTTATTCGGCAGAATGATGCTGTTAGTCACCACAACCTCGTCTTCAACAGTCACAGCTTCTCCTGCATCAGAAACGAGCCAAATTCTTAAAACATGCGCATAGAAGTTATATTGGGCATGCAGGTGAAAAACAGAGAGAGGCCAACCCAGAATGGTAATTCCTAGCTTTGAGCTGTAATCACCTTCAGCCTGAAAGAGGGAGAAAGTGTACATGAGTTTGCACTAGGGTATATACATTAAAACGATGTAGTTACTGGATATGAAGGTTCAAAGCCGAACAGTTATTCTATGTTCCTAAGGGTAAAATACATGTATTAGAAAATGACTAAAAGACCAAGGTACTTATTCAAATTAGCATGCCACAATTTACTCCATAGTTCACACTTGGTTGATTTTGACTAAAGTGTACATTTTTAAGTCTTTAAAACAGGTAATCCAGTGATGACCACAATAGAATGGTCAACAAATCTTATGTAATTATAGTCTCTCCTGCCAGTTGGAACCTAAAAGGGAAGCCATAAACATAACTAATCTTCCAATAAATTGTCAATTTAGGTCTCTTAAGTTACTCATATCCCAAGACGTAATATCCATGAGAAGTTGCAATTATATGAATGCTTTTGCCAAACTGACAAGGTATAATGAGGACTATATCAAGACTTAAAATCATTTCATTTGGCTAGCCCTACTGCCAGAGCAGGTACGGTTTGGCAAAAGGTAGTTGAACGACCTGTATCTGTAACCGCACATTGCTTCAACAAAAGCAATATGTGCTTTGGCATCAGGGCTAGCCTTTCATTTCCTATAACCTTTTTTATTCACCACTTCAAGTTTTCTACTAAATCTAACATCCTATATTGTCCCTCACAATCAAGCTTGATTTGTCCAACACCAAAGTAACACACATGGTTGTTACTCTAGTGAGAAACAAAAGAAAACTTGCTCGTTCATCAATAAAGCGCATACAACATTAGGCAAAAACAGCTGAGAGACTCCGCACTACGCTACGCATCCCTCAATGTAGAGAAGGATTTTATAACTCCAATGAGATTTTCAGTCATGTCAACGGGTCGCCACAAGGTTTCTTTGTCATGTCAGGCAGAATCAGGCAGGCTCATCAACGTCCCCTCCCTTTTTATTGTGACGGAAAGCTGTGAGTAGGATGAGGTGCTTCTTTTAGAGGGTTTTGGTGTAGGCTCATGTAGGTCTACACTTCTGTTGTGTCAAAATCAGAAGTTGGTAAAACAAGTGACAGGTCACACCGAGCATGTTTACATATGACACTCTTAACTGGCAAAAAGCCTGGAAGTTGGCCACATCAGTGCCTTACAAAGAAGTATCTTGTGCGGTAGAAACATGTATGCTTAAAGACGATTATTGTGCCAAAAAACTTGCCTGGACACGTGACCATCTCCCCAGGGACGATTTCCAACCGACAATGGCATGCATCACCACTGCATTTTCCTGGCAGCAGGTAGTACAACAAAACGATGTCCATTGCTAAGAACAATGAATTAAAACACTAAGTTTCATTTCCATACCTTAATTTCGACATCATCCAAGATGATGCAACTGAGAAGTCTTACACCAGCAGCTACACGAACATTTGCAGATATTGAAACATTGGGGCCAATCTGTTTATATAGTTATAACAACTTGAATGTAAGCAATGACAGCCATTTATCAAGAAAGAGGCCTAACTTACGAAACAAACTTCGTTACAAAAATCCTAGATATACCCAGAAATGAAGTTTCTAAATTCTGCAAGTACTCTGTAGCAGACAAACCAATCAACAAACTTTATTATCTGCGCATTTTCTCTAGTACAGTACCTTTCTTTTGTTTTACTAGTCTAATACACAAGAAAGGTTAAGTAGAATATTCTTAGGCCAATTAACAAAATGTTACCACAAAGTAGATTTTCGACTACATATAGGTGACATTTTTAGGACCGGGGTCGAGAACTTTAAATCATTTCCAAACCGATACAGTATCCAAATCGGCAACTGTTTCCAAACCAGGGAAAGAATCGGCTGTGATCCTAGTAGGATGGCTGGCTTGGCCTGGGGGACTCTAACGTACTAGATGTGATTACAATTTACCTTGGGGTACTCTGAAGTTAGGAAAGAACCTACTTACCAAGTACCCAACTCCATACCTGGCAATATACATGCCACATGTTGCAGTTTGGTTGCTACTTAATTGTAATGCCTAACAAATTACTTCAATTTTGAGAGTTACGGATAATCTTGTTGATAAAACTATGAACAACTTAAGGAAACGGATGATGATGCTCTCAAGGACTCTATACTTATGATCTAAGAAGCACGGATTCCGGTGCGGGTGCGGATGCGATACGGGTGCGGATACGCGGATACGTCATTTTTTCAAAAAATAGGATACGGGTGCGGCGGGGATACGGCAAAAATTTATTAATATATATTATTTATATGTAAGAAAAATAATGCTACATTAGACTAACAATAAGGTATTTTGTTAATTTTAAGGGCTGCTTTAGAAATATTGAAAGTGCATAATCAACTATGACAAAGTTTGTAGAAGTTCTGTTATATTTTTAAAAGTTTGGGGCCATTTTAAAAGATTGTTAACAAAGTGGGGGAGTCAAACATAATAAAGAGAAACTTCAGAAAAATCCCTACCTTATAAGTTTATCCCTGTTAGCCGTCACAACTCAGATCTGGGCAAGGAGGGGCAGTATAGCCGGAAGACCCTCGCCGGTCGCCGGAAGACCCTCGCCGATCGCTGAAAGACCCTCGCCGATCGCCAGAAGAACCTCGCGATCGTCGGAAGACCCTTGCCGCTCCGGCGCAGGTTGTTTCTTCTCTTCTCCTCCTTCTCCTCTTCTCCTCCTTCTCTTTCTTTCTTCTTCTACTCTCTGCCAAAAATCCCTGGGTGCGTATCCGAGCCGCACCCAAGATCCAAAAAATAAATTGAAAAAGAAAAAGTTTTGGACACGCACCCAGTGCGCATCCATGCCGCACCCAGCGCGCACCCGCACCCGACGCGCATCCGGTGCCGGTGCTTCCCCTAGACTGCCGCACCGGTGCTTCATAGCTTATGATTATCAGCCTTTGGATAAAATGATTCTCCCAATGGCAGCTACTATGATGGCTACTAGGAGGTTCATGCAAATGGTTCTGATGACTATTAGAAGTTTGATGCGCATGGTTATGATCTGGTCATCTTACTTCCTCAAATTACTTTTGTAGTTTTTATAGTAGTCAAACAGTGTTGATTGCCGTTTCTCACTTTTTAGTAATTCCAGTTGCAACTTTTCAAAATTGGTACCTTGTCATCCGTGAAGAGTACTTTGCGTTGTACGACTAGTTTGCATCCATTGTCAATTGTGAAGAATCAACCATATGATAAGTCTGTCTCCATTATTTAAATGGGAATGCAAGGATCGTAACCTCAGTCTCCTGCCCAATCTACTCTGACAAGCTGATTCTTAAGGTTCAATCGTATGAACCTCAAACCATCAACAGAAATAACCCAAAATTTTAAACCTTGATCACAACAAATCATTAATTACATGATCCCCAGCTTTGATTTATTTTTCTTTTTCAGTGACTTAGACATTTAATATAGTAACCCCAGTGATTTGTTCTTCACGTTGAATTTCTAATCCTGATTTGAGAAAAACGAACGAATAAAGCTCAACCCCCCCCCCCCCCCCCACCCCACCAATACCAAAACAGTAAAATGATTAAAGAAACAAAACTAAGAAAAAAGACACTGTCCCGTGACTTAAGTTTCTATCAAGTTAGATAAGATATCCATGTAAGGCAACCTGGATACTTAGGATGGAAAGAGACGAGAAGGAAGAACCTTTGCCGTTGAATGTACTTTGGCTGATGGATGGACATAAACGTAACCAACAATTGTAGCACTCTTAGTTCCATTTCCAGTAGCTAGGAGATGGGGGGAGGCAAAGTTGGATTGAGCAAGATAAAGAGCAGAACATTTCAATGACATTCTGAAAATTGCATAAATTTAGGTCAGATACAGAGTAAAAAGGTTTAACCGTTTAAGATATAAGCAAGAGAGGAGGAACTAGTAAGCAAAATCCATTTACCCCGGAGTCTTGATCTGTTCCCAGAACTCCATGGTCTCATATGTATATAATTGCTTCTTTCCAGCAAGAGGTGACAGGATATCTTGATCCAATCTAACAAAATCTTTAGAAATCCTTTTGAAAGAAACAAAATAAGCAAGGGCACGGATTAAAGTTCAGCTACAACATAGTGTTGTAGGTTTTGAGTAAGGTCACATTAAAGAAAGGTAAGAGTAGAATAAACTTGTAGGAGATTGATGTCACAAAGATACATTGTGAACCAGAATCTAATCTTTGGGAACCAAAAGAACTGAATTGGGAATAACAATATCAGTGCCGTTTTATTAGAAAGGTTTCAAATCTAACGAGATATAATAAAGCAGCCGAGCATTTAGCAAGTAAGAAGTTAATAACTAACTGTTTAATCAGTTAAGGAGGGGCAAATTTACCCAAGACCAACAATAAAAAATGGAAAACTACAGGAAACTAAGTAGTTTACTGAAACTTAAAAAGGCAAATGAAAAAACCAACTATCTTTAGGAAAATGAGAGAGGGAGGGAGAGAGAATATCCTAATACATGTATTCTTTAGAGTTTCAAAATCAAAACCATATGATGTGGGATTAGATTAAGAAGGGAACCAATGTGCTGTTATGCCATTTATATGTTTTCCATGGGGTGGCTCCACGTATTTTTTTATTTTAGTAAATCATTAATGGTCTTTTTGTCACTTCACTCCAAAATATTAATCCAAGCTACGTCATTTTGGAGCCTTCCATATTAAACTTTTCCATGGATAGCAACATACTAGTTCTTCCCTACATATATAGGCCATACCTAGTTGTGAAGTGGAGTGCTTCAAAGCTGGACATGCGACGTAAATTATCTGCATTAAATAGATTCAGGTCAGAGATCAAAAAACAAGGTTTTCATCCAGACAGCAATATAGAATAGAAAATTTATCTAACAAGATGCTGCACACTTCTGCATTATTTTAACAAATAAACATTAAAATGAATTGTCGGTAACAAAATAATTGAACAGCTTGTTTAACATAACTTTTTCTTAATTGCAGCATACTCATATTCTTAAACGAAAACAACGCTTCTATGATATGGATATCAAAGAACATTCAAGATACGAGACTACCCTCACTACCTGATATACAGATACTTTTGCATAATCTGTTTTAGCATGCATCTTTTTGTTTCTGGAGAAACAATCATTGCATTTTCCAGTTTCATTTCATGCACATAATCTCGAAGTTTAAAAACATAATAGCACGCTCCTTTGGACTGCCACTCATGTATATCATAGAAGATAGAAGAGAAAGCTGCTGTGGAGAACTTTTGAAATGCTTATCCTGACTGATGAAAAAGAAGGTTTAGAATAGGTAAGAGCCTGATGGGTAGGTAAAAATTCAATGTGTTAATCAAAAGGTCCAGTTGCGCAGGTAAAACGTGTTTGTCAAGGGATATTCAGCGCCAGGGCTTGAATAAGATACATTCAGCACCCAATGAAGAAGAAGTATGACGAACTACCAACCTGTATCTTCCCGATATGAGAATACATCTTGGATGGCACTAAAAATTTCTGGGGTGAAGACGTAAACACCACAGTTTATTAAGTCACTTACCTGCAATGCAAGATGGAAGCTTTTTCACAAGAGAGGTCCTTATGTACGAAGTAACTTCACAACAATCAACAAAAAAAATTTGCATTTTGGCCAGCATACATACAAAAGTTTCAGGTTTCTCTGTGTAATGCAACACTTCTTTAGTAACTGGATCAGCAACCAACTCACCAAACTGATTGGCTGATTCGGCAGAAACCTGCATGAAAGGTACACTGAAAAGTTACACACGATAACAAGAATTGGTAAAAGTGAAGTTGATACTCTGGTTTGTAAATTTCGACCTAATAAGTTCATGCACAAACTTACCCTGATTACCAACAGTGTGCCCATCTTACCAAACCTTCTGTGTGCCTCTGCAATTAGAATTGATAAAAACAAGATTTTACAATCCTTCAGATTAAACATACTAATAATGTAATACTTTCATTGTCAACTAGTGATTAAGCAATGTATAATAAAACAGGGAAATGCTAATGAATATACTTCAGAGCTTACCAAGCATGTCGTGCAGTGGAAAACTGCAACAAATGTCAAAATTTAGCAAGAAGATATGTGTCTGCCATAGCACAACCAATAAAGATTAGAAAGAAAAACAAGATAGGAAATTGAGAATCAAAGACATACAAACACAAGCACACAGAAGATAGGTAAAACTTGGAAACTTTGAGAACAACACTGGTAACACATTTAGAAACACTCAAATTTGCATGGTACCTTCTTATTTTCCTATCTTTAATTGACTGACTGCCAGATAATCAGCTAAACTGAATGCAAAATACTGTAAGCATAAAACAACCATATCAAGAGCAAAGAGTTGAAAACTCATACGGGGTCATCTTCCATGATGATATCTCTGAAGTAATAAAAACCACCAGCCGAACCATGAGGCTTATCTTCTCTCAGGTACCTAAAGCAACAGCAGCATGAAAAAGAACCAAACTGAGACCCAGCATTTCCTATCTCAACTCAACGAAAATACACACTATAAGTAGCTAGAGTTTGACTCTAGACCGGTGTCGTGATCACCTGATTGGGACTTTAAGTTCGTTTGAGATCGAAGAAACATATAATGCAAAATCTCGCTCCTCGTAGAAACCAATTAGCAGAACTTGTGCCAAATTGGGTATCTACATAACAGATATCAGCAAACACCAATTAGACATATCTGAACTCACTGCTCCCAGGCTACAAATACAGTCAAAATCACTCTGACCCAATCTTATAGTATATTTTTGTCTCCTTTGATTTTTTGCAAATTTCGAGAATAATCATTGAATGTGTAACAATCTGAGTTCCATCCAATGTTTAGTTGTTCAATTTCTGTCCTAGAAACTCGTAAATATTCAAATAGGACAAACTTAGGAAAAAAGGGAGAGTAAAATTTTCATTGAGATTAAGATGCTCTATACAACTTTTTTTTCCTGTAAGCACGACTTTTTACATTAAGCTCAAAACAAAAATTAAATAAAAAGGACAATAAGTTATACTCCCTCTGTTCCATCAAATTTTCCATTTTCTCTTTTTACGTATTCTATTGATTACGTACCCTGTAAGCATCGAATTAAATTCAAAAAGCAATAATTGATTAAATGAGTATTGTTTAACAAGTCGAGTCAGGTAACAAACGTTTACATGTACTCCTACGCTAAGAATACGTGAAAAGTCAAATGGGAAAATCGAACGGGACTGAGGGAGTAGAACCGAGAAAATACGAGGGCTGTAAAAAGTACCTTTTTACAAGCCGAGATAGGATGATTGACCATTGGTTGACCAGCCAGAGGGAAGAGAGGCTCCGGGGTATTGAAGGAAAGAGGCCGAAAACGAGTGCCTTCACAAATCAAATGATGAAGAATGTGAACGCCGACGAGACGTTAATTGTGAACATTGAAACGAAATTAAAGCAGGTAAATGCATAAGGTAAGGTTTGTTCACTGGTTCGTACCTTTAGTTGGTCCGCCCACCATGATCACGGCGACTACCTTCTCCACCGACGCTTCCATCTCTAAAACCCTAGTTCGTTCAACTCAAAAGAGATTCATTTTGTCGACAGATTTGAAAATAGACCAGTGAATCAGACTAGTAAATAGACTATGATTAGCACTTGGAACTTTTGTCCCACCAAAAGTTCTTTTCTGTGTTTTTTGTTCTCTTGTTTATAGGAAAGAAATAAGAAGCCAAGTATCATTCATTTTTTTTTATTTTTTTTGTAAGTTCAATTGAGAAAAGAAAAAAAAATAAAAGGATATGAGATTACATATATCCTTACACCATATTGTAGTAATTCTAACAAGAAACATAAAAGTGGGAGATTTGGATCGCCTACGGTAATTAGGATTACAACAGACATGATATAACTCTAGTAATAGCCGTTGAATTCAAACGAATGTACGAGATTAAGCCACGTCATGAATCCACTAAAAGCACCTTAAACAGAGACAGAAGGCAGTGCCGTTACGCAGATTCCCTCCCCCCACCCCCCACTCCCAACTAGTCCTGGCAAAAACTGGCCCGTACCCGCTCAAAAAACAGGATACGGGTACAAAAAGTTATACCCGTTAAAATTTTACCCGTACTCGGACCGGACCAGTAAATCCTGGTCTGGTCCTGGCCTGGTACGGATTACCTGGGTTACCCGGGTTCTGGGCTATATATATGGTATTTTTAGGGTTTGTGACACTTAGGTTACACTTCTCACACTCAATTCTCCTCCTCATCTCAACTCTTTGTCGCGCTGCCTCTCTCACAAGAAAACAACCGACGCCGATCTTTCTCACCCTCACTCATTCAAGAACCACCACATATGGATGGTCGCGACGCATCACCGCCACCGATCTCTCTTTGTCTCTCACAGATCGACAGCTCCAACACCTCCACAGCCCTACAGATCCACTGCTGAGGACCTATCTCTCTATCTGTCATCAACGGCCAATGCCGCATCGATCGACGGCTGTTTCAGCTCCATTGTCCCAAATCTTTGATGTCCGACAACATCACCAGGAAGGCCCTCAGTGCACAAAATTTTCGGATTAATTTTTTAATGTAATGTAATTTTTAATGTGATGAAAACTATTTGTGATGTATCCTTTAATGTATTTTTGGATTTGTGTGGCTATGTCCATTCTTGAGTCTTCTGTTGAATTGTTGGTATTGATCAGCAGATCATTTGCTATTGTGCCATGCTATTTGATTGGTTATTATTATGTGCATTTTCCTTCTTTTTATTTTGAGTTTTGTAAAATTAAAACTACTTTTAACAACAAGAAAATGTGTTGGGGAAAAATAATAATAAATTTGTTCAACTTAAGTATCAGGAAAATATTTATATAAAAAACTGAATTTACCTGCGGGTATTACCCGGTATGTGCGGGTAGGGTATGAGTATAGAAAAAGGCTACACGAAAAAATCCGGGAATTTTTTACCCGGACCTGCGCGCCTATGCCTGTTTGCCAGGTTTACCCCCAACCCCCCCCCCCCCAAAGACGCTTATATCTCGCTGAAAACTCCCCTCTCTCTAAAAAAAATTCGGTCCATAAACCCTTCTATGGCGAAGGTTGGATGTGGGTAGATGTGGGGTGATACTGAAGGCTTTTGATGGTTGGAGATGGCGAGATAATGTGAGAAGCGGTGGTGATGGTGATGCTGGAAATGAAGCCAAAAGGTGGAATTGTCACTGTCGAAAGGAAAGAATGAAGAAGGTAAAGGCGTGAGTTTCAAATTGGCTGGGGAAAGGGGCGGGGGTGTTAATTTTTAGAAAGAGAGAAGAGCTTTTAGAGAATGGTAATTGGAATGTGATGCTGGGGGAGAATTTCAGAGCTGAATTCTATCTATGGCACCATAAGGTAATGTTGGTAGTGTCACCGCCGAAAGGTTGGAACAAAGAGTGGAGGAACTGATTTCATTAGTAGGGCGAATAATTTAGAGAGAAACATAGAGAGTTTAGAAAGAGAGCGAGAGAGGCAAATCTGGGCAACGACATTAAGTCCAGGGGCGGAGCACCCCCATGACTGGGGCCATGGCACCCCCAAAGAATTTTAGATTTTTTTTTTCAATTTTCGACTAATGAATAATCATATTTAAAAATATTTATGAAAATATCATCATATTGTAGCATTAATGTATTAAGATTTGATGCCAAGGAAGGTGGGTTCGCAGTCGATGTGGAGGTGCCACAAGGAATGCAGTCTGAGTCAGATGTCAAGTATGTTGATGTGAGACACAACAAGGGCAGAGCAAGGGCAGAGAGCAAGGGCTTCCCAAACAAAGCCTGAGGGTGGTAGTGCTGCGAGGGCGATGGCACAGGGTGAATACACGACGACAGTCACAGTCCGATGCTTAGGTCTAGAGTCAGAGTCCTGTATGTTTCTCTCTCTAGGATTCTAGAGTGAGAAGTTTGAGAATGTCCAACTGTCAGAAAATGTCCAAACCTCCTAAATGAATTCTCAAGACCTCTATTTATAGAGGTTAAGATGATGATGTCACAACCAACACATGGCGCTCCCCGGGAGTGACACATCACCAGAAGGTCCACAGGTGCCTGTCCACGGACTGTCGAACTGCATATTCACTCGGCCTGCCTCGCACAACTTTTCTCTGCTTTCCTGGCTCCCACAGTGTCAGTGTGGCTAGAGAACCCCCTTGATATAGCCACCAATCCAAAGCCTTGCAGAGTCCCACATGCCTGGCAGTGGTGGGGAAGACTTGACGCCCAACTACCAGGCGGACTAGATGCGATGCCCTCCAAAGACCTGCTTCCTTCTCGGAGTGACCCAGGGGTCATAGTCCATAAGGGTGCCAATGCAAGCCCCCAGTGCCAAAGCACGTAGGCCCGTCACGAAGACACCCTGGCTGAGATAGTGTCTCGGAGGAGTCGCCTATCCCACGGGTGAGTCCTTGTGCCGGAGCACTCAGAGCACGTCAAGGTAGAATCCCAGAGAAGCCGTCTACCCAACTGGCCGAGGTAGCATCCCAAAGGAGCCGTTTACCTGGCGGAAGGGGAGTTGAAAAGCTCCCTGGCAGAGATAGTGTCCTGGAAGAGTCGCCTATTTTACAGATCGAGGTAGCATCCCGGAGGAGCCGTCAACCTGGCGGAAGGGGAGTTGAAAAGCTCCCTGGCAGAGATAGTGTCCCGGAAGAGTCGTTTATCCCCGCGAGTGAGTCCTTGTGCGGGAGCACTCGGAGCTCGTCATGGTAGCATCCCGGAGGAGCCGTCTACCTGGCAGAAGGGGAGTTGAAGAGCTCCCTAGCGGAGATAGTGTCCCAGAGGAGTCGCCTACCCCCGCGGTGAGTCCTTGTGCCGGAGCATTGAGAGCGCGTCAAGGTAGTATCCCGGAGGAGCAGTCTACCCAACTGGCCGAGGTAGCATCCCAGAGGAGCCGTCTACCTAACTAGCCTAGGTAACATTCCAGAGGAGCCGTCTACCTGGCAGAAGATGAGTTGAAGAGCACCCTGGTGGAGATAGTGTCCCTGAAGAGTCGCCTATCCCCACAGGATGCTGCACACTCGGGAGAGTAGGTTAAAGCATGTTCCACGTCCATTGCGGGGGCGCATGGTATGGTAAATAAATGTGATGCCCGGGGGGCATGTAATATGATTGTGGCCCATGGGCGCGATGAAGTGCATATGGTGCCGATGGCACGACTTTGTGATAGAGAGCTTGGGGGCACAACTGTATCAGTAGCGCGACGCTTGGGCACGACGGAGTATGTAAAGCACTGTAGTCTGACAAAGAGTCGGGGGGGGGTGACTGTATCAGTAGCGCGACGCTTGGGCGCGATGGAGTATGTAAGGCACTATAGTGTGATAAGGAGCCAGGGGGCGTGACTGTATCAGTGGCGCGACGCATGGCGCGGTAGAGTATGTAAGGCACTGTAGTGTGACAAGGAGCCAGGGGGTGCGACTGTATCAGTGGCGCAGCGGAGTGTTAGAGTGCGGCGCCCAGAGTCTAGGTGACGGGGGTCACATAGTGACGTCTGGGTCCCGAAGTGACGTCTTGGCGATGGGGGTCGCGGAGTGACGTCCGGCTCCACGGGGGTCGCGGAGTGACGTCCGGGCGACGGGGGTCACGGAATGATGTCTGGCGCAATGGGGGTCGCGGAGTGAGGTCCGGGCGATGGGGGTAGCGGAGTGACGTTAGGTCCCTTGAAGAGTAGTGCAGATGCTAAGGAGATAGGCCAAAGGCCAACCCTTAGGAAAATGCCAATGCCAACCTTGAGGGGAGGCCGAGGTCGACCCCCAAGAGGAGGCCAAGGCCGAGGCCGACCCCCAAGAGGAGGCCGAGGCCCACTTCCTTGGGCAAGCATCAAGGTGCGCCGACGGGCGATGTACGATGGTCGGTGCGTGATAAGCAGTCATGCAAGGATGAGTTTCTTGGTGACGAAGTCACGTAGAAAAAGTGAGAAGTGCACGTGACTTGAGCGTGCACGTTTTGACCGGTTGAAAGTGTTGAATACTGACTGTTGCTTGTGCTGACATGTCGTGCAAAATGGGACTTACAGTGGGCCTTTGGGTGCGACCAGAATAGGTTGGGAACAAAATTTTATTTTATTGTGCTTATTGAGTTTTTGTGCTGCCGACCATCATAATTTTTGTCTTTCTCGTTTTCGTACTCCATCTTCATTCTTCTAAATTTCAAATATTATATCTTCAAATTACAAAAAAAAAAAAATAGATCAAGGTTAGTTCTTTTTTATTTTATTTTAAATTCTCATGGTATGTTAACTTATATGTGACTATTGTCCTCAATACAATTAGTAATTATTATTGACTAACCGTAACAACTTAAATAAATCACTATGAATTGTGAAATTATATTATTAGTAGTCAAATTGAATAATCTATTTTTTACTTAACGTATTCAATAATGACGCAAATTATTTTATGTTAGTCATCAATTTCTTTTATGACCTTTTTTCGTCCCCCTGATTGCACTTTTCTGGATCTGCCACTGGTTAAGTCTTTGGTTAGGGTTTTATGTTAGGTTGGTGACGTGGCTTGCTCTCGCACATTCGTTTTTATCCAACGACTGTAACTAGCATCACAACATGTCTGGTATAACACTAGTTACAACAAATGATCCAATTCCAAGCTCCCTTTTATTTCCCATGGCATGGCCTGATCAATGCCTAGTCGGGCCTTGGGAAGAACTTACATCAGTATCTCAATATCAATTACAATATTAGGTAATCCTATCATATATTTTAATCTTGCCGAGATATGTTTGCAAAGTGTGATACTAAAAAATATATGATTCTCAAGTTAGAATATCATAAAAAGTTCAAGCCATAACAATGTAATAAGTCTTATATCACAGATTAATGTTATAATTAAAAAAAATAGAAGAGACCATGAGTTGACTACAAATCTCCGAGATCTAGATCAAACTAGTGTCACACCAAAAGCAAAATAGTTAGATGAGTCAATTCTAACATTCAAACGATCATTTGCGTATAAGTGAAATGGTAAGTTTTTGTAAGATTGTGACCTAAGAGTTATTAAAAATTTAGTTTTAATTATCTTAAGGATAATATGAACATTATAAAACCATTACTTATGAAAGCCTCTATTCTACTCATTTGTTTCTAATTTTAAGAAAAATATTTAGAGAGAAAGAAGTCCAAACTTTTCTCCAGTTTCTCCTCTTCATTTCTTTTAAATTTGGGAGGAAAGACTCAGAGAGAAAGTTTGATATCAAAAAGCTGCTCAGCAACGGTCGAGCAAGTAGAGAATGTTAGAGTAAACCAAAAGAGTTTAGGCAGAACCGAATCTAAGTGTTCTAGGCAAGCGTCCATAGCAAAGGGAATATCTATGAACCCTGTAGACCATCCCATGGGGTCGTGAAGGGAGGGCTCCAATTGGTAAAAATAACTCACAACCACTTGGGATTATCATGTACTACTTGGAAGAAGAAGTAGAAAATTGAATAATAATTATGATCCGTTTCCTCTTCTCTTCATCTCTATCTAAATTTGAGAGGAAAAATATTACTGAGAAAGAATCACGAAGTTTCAATCCTTTTCTCTTCTTCTCCCTCCTAAAAAAGAAAAAAACTTACAAACTACAAAAATAAGACAATTTCCTCCTTTCTTTTTCTGTCTTTTCTTTCTTACAAGAAAGTTATAAACAACTATAAAACAAAAGCTCAATTATCAGTTTCTAAAATGCAATTCCCTCGGCTAAAGAATTTGGCACATAATGAGGGTGCACGGTGCACCACTCCAAGAACCTTCCTTGCTCCAAGGTCTAGAGTCAGCCAGCCCGGGTCTTCTAAGTCGTAACCGTGCGGAGTGGTTCAAGATCGGTTTTTTGAGCCCTCCTCCTCTCCCTCAAACCCCCAACCAGACCGGCATCATGGCCGACCACAACCACCACCTCCACCTCCACCGTCCCCACCGCCTCTCCCTCCCCTCCCGTCCCTCCACGACCACCACCACCACCTCCACCCCTAGACCCTACTCTCTATACCCCTACCCGTACCCTCCCTTGACGCCCACCCCAACTCCCTCCAAACACCGCCTCTCCAAATCCACCAACACCAAAACCTCATCCCTCTCCTTCCTCCTCCTCCTCCTCTTCTCGCTCCGCTCCCTCTACTCTCTCCTCCCCTTCCTCCGCTCCTCCCCTCCCTCCTTCTCCCTCTTCCCCTTCTCCTTCCTCGTCTCTCTCCTCTCTTTCCTCTTAACCCTCTCTTTCTCTTTCTTCCCCCTTAAGCAAAACCAGCCCACATTCTCTCTCGCCTCAATAACCCCATCGCAGCACAGGCTCCTCGTCCTCAAGTCTTTCCTTCTTGCCACTGTCTTCCTCCTCCGCTTCCAAGCCCTCCGCTACTGCGGCACGGCAGCCATGATCCTCGCCGAGTTATCTGGAAATGTCGCCGCCCGCTTCCTCGCCGAGGGCCGTAGCCGTTTGCTCATGAACCGGGATCGGGTTGGATCGTCTAAGGTT
Organism: Escallonia herrerae; assembly: GCA_033070095.1. Classification (NCBI taxonomy): domain Eukaryota; kingdom Viridiplantae; phylum Streptophyta; class Magnoliopsida; order Escalloniales; family Escalloniaceae; genus Escallonia; species Escallonia herrerae. The sequence goes on from JAVXUP010001263.1 coordinate 74,578, forward strand.
CGTGGGTTTTGCATCTTGTTAACTGGGTTGTTCCTGTTGTCTGTTAGTTGGGATCGAATCGAATGCTTTCCTCTGTCTTTAGTGAATGTTGAGAAATTAGGGTTTACTATTTTGCCAGGTGAGAGTTGTGTTAGGTTCTGGCCAATGTTGCTGCCGTTTCTATCTGGGTTTCTGGGGTGTTACGAGAGGGTTTCAATGAATTGGGGGAGTGTGAGGGAGCTGGGGCGAAAACGGGTTCAATTGATTTCATTGTTTTTCACAACAGTTGTGCTGTTCATTCCTGCTGTTGTTAGTATGTTTGTGTATGAGGCACAAGGAGTTGGTGTTTCTGTTGAAAATCTTGGGTGGCCTCTGGCGAATACGGTAGTGTTTGGGGTGCTTTTGAGCGAGACTTTCACTGATGAGAAGCTAGCAACTTCAAAAGATTTTCAGCGAGAGTATTTTGTCACCTTTCTGTGTACTCTTGTTTTGGAGTTGTTTTATTTCCCAGAGCTTTCGCTTTGGGGATTGTTGATTTGTGGTTTACTGATTGGAATTGCTGTCAGGGAATTGGATCCTGTCTATTCGAATTACCTTGAATTGGGGTTGGAGTCCTCAGATTCGTTTACAACCTCAATTATGAAGCCTGTCCGCCACATTTTGAGTGAAAGAAAGTCTCGTAAGATTGCACTTTTTCTTTTGATCAACACTGGATACATGGTGGTGGAATTTGTTGCAGGGTTTATGAGTAATAGTCTTGGGCTGATATCAGATGCTTGTCACATGTTGTTTGATTGTGCTGCTCTGGCAATTGGACTGTACGCTTCGTATATCTCGCGGTTGCCAGCAAACACTGAGTATAATTATGGCCGTGGGAGGTTCGAGGTTCTTTCGGGCTATGTAAATGCAGTTTTCCTGGTTTTGGTAGGAGCATTGATAGTGCTAGAGTCCATTGAGAGGATATTGGACCCTCAGGAGATATCAACTAGTAGCTTGATGGCAGTTTCTATTGGAGGGCTTCTTGTGAATGTGGTGGGTTTGATCTTCTTTCACGACGAGCATCATCATGCCCATGGCGGATCTGGATCATGTTCACATTCACATTCGCATTCGCATTCCAACTCCGATCATCACCACCACCACCAGCACTCACAAGATCATGTTGGACATGATGAAAAAGTTCACAGCAAGCAGCATCAAGAGTGCATTACTGTTATTCATGACTGTTATGGGAAGTCAGGACCCGAAGACCAATGCTGTGCATCTCATAAACACAATGGTTCTGACCACCACCAGAGTGGCATCAAGGAAAGCTACAAGGGTAAAGGTGCTCTGTGCCATGGTCATCAGCACAATGACCATGGCCACCAACATGACCACCATGACCATGTCCACCAACATGACCACCGTGACCATGGCCACCAACACGACCACCTTGACCATGGAAACCAACACGACCACTGTGACCATGGACACCACCACGACCACCATGATCATGAGCATCATCACCATCGCGACCACCATGCCCATCACCAACATGACCACCAACACGACCACCATGATCATGATGATGAGCATCATCACCATCACGACCACCATGCTCATGGAAATGTCCCCGTGATTTCTCATAGTCAGGCCAATGAAAGTCATCTGGCAAGAGATTCTCATGCCCTATGTGATAATCATAGCCATGGACACGTTGAAGTATCACGTGAAAGAGACGTGTCACAAAAGCAACACCACCACCACATTGATCATAACATGGAAGGCATCTTCTTGCATGTTCTGGCTGATACCTTGGGAAGTGTTGGCGTGGTTATCTCCACCCTCCTAATTCAATACAAAGGATGGCTTGTTGCAGACCCTGCGTGCTCTATTTTCATATCCATATTGATTGTTTCTTCTGTAATACCATTGCTCAGAAACTCTGCAGAAATTTTGCTGCAAAGAATTCCTAGAGCTCATGAGAGGGATCTGAAGGAGGCTCTAAATGATGTTACGAGAATCAAGGGGTTCTGCGGCATTCAGAACTTGCACGTTTGGAGTTTTACAAACATGGATGTTGTGGGAACTCTTCACCTTCATGTGTCAGCCGAGATGGATAAGGTTTCCGCTAAGGCGCAAGTGTCAGATATATTGCGTGATGCAGGCGTCAAAGATTTGACGGTACAGGTAGAATGTGTCAAGAGTTGACAGAGTGCTTCTGATCCTTTGTTCATCTCTTAGGAACAAATCTAACGTGGGAACTCATTTTTGAGAAATGCATTGCCTGTTGGGGTGCGGTTGTACTTTGTTGGAGATTCCTTGGACTATTGTTCCTTCATCTGAATATGGATCAGTTGTAGCAAGGATGATTGGCGTCGCTGAGCTGTGTGCATGATGCCCATGGTAACTGCTGTATTGCGATCGTGCACTTTTTCACTGAGGATGGTAGTTTTCTCATTGGTTCTGTCGGAGAACAAGTGAAAAAGCATGCGGCTTCCACGGTTTACTTGGGTACACTTGGGTACACGATGTTTTCTGATCCGTCAGTTCATCTGCTGTAGGTAATATGCTGTATTTTACCACTTTATTGGGGGCAAATACCGCATGTCCTTCCTTGCACTAGGCTCCTGCCGTCAGGATCTGGGGAGGTTTAGAGGGAAACCGGAAAAACATAGGCATAGGTATATCAAAGTATTTCATGTCAGGTCAGCGATTTTTTATCCATGTATTATGTGTTGTAGTTTGAAGCATTTTTGCTTTTTTTGTCTTGAAACCATAGTTAAACTGAAACTCAAAGGAAATGCAGGGCAGGGCAATCTTCTTTTTCTGGGTAAGTCGATGTAGGGCAATCTTAATGCTGTACTGTTAGCGTTCCTACTGCCGCTTGTCTTGAAGCCACATGTAAGCTGAAATTAAAAGGAATAAACGGTTTGAACGACGTAATTATGCATTGAAAGCGTGTCAGGAGCAATTAGGCACTTGAATGTGAGGACTGGGACAATTGATTCGTTAGAAATTTTGAAGTAAAGATATCTTATTCTGGCTTGATGGAGGTGTCGAATAAAAGTGCTATGATCCCCAAGGCAGAGCATTATCTGGCAGTGTAGGACGTTGGTATATGGGATTTGATTTGCATGTTTCGCTAATATGTGTTCAGACAGAGCAGTCATCATGCGCATTGGTTCAAGTTTCCAGATGGCGACACAGAAGTTCCCTTGGCCTAATGGACCAGGAAATAGCGAAGGAACAGGGAAATGAATTGCTTCCTTTGCTTCAGTGGTTTAGGGACTGAAAAATTTTCATACTGCAAGGCATCCTCTTTTCCTTCTTTTACTGTGGGCAAAACAGTCGTTTCACCTCGTGGGTAGAAGCGAGCGGGTGTTCGGAAAGTGTATACCAGAGCGTTGCAGCAGCATGGTTCTCAAGAAGTTGTTTTTCTGTTTGCTCAGGTCATGCTTGTGAGGGCAAGAACTTGAAAACCATGGACCGTACATGGCAATTTTAGCGTTAGTTTTAGGACTTGTTCGGTTAAAAAAAAAAGACTTATAATGTTATCAGACGTACAAGGAAGGGGTTCTCAAATATTAGTCAGATGGTTACTACGTACTACAAGACTAGTAACTCATTAAGTTCCTTCACCAAAATGACCTAATGATTGACTAGTAACTAATCAAGTTCCTTCACCAAAAATGACCTAATAACAATCAAATTTCTTTGAATTATTTGCATAACATATTGGGACATTCGAGCATGAAAAAACTAAGACAAGGTTTAGGTATCTTGAAAACCTCGCCAGTGTTGAGTTACTATGCATGTGACAAATACATTGAGAAACAGAGTTTGAAAAGTTCCAACATGATTCAATCCACCCGTATGATGCTCAACCGCCCCTCTCTTTCTCCTCCTCAGGAACATTTCATCATCAAAACCAAAGCAGTTTCACATTCTTATCACGTAGTTGATTCCTCACAAAGAAGTTTTTTAGTTATTGCCGAGGCAGCTTCTGTTTCATCCGCCATCATCAACAGCTAACAAATTGCCACAGTTTGGGCGAATATTGAGACGAAGTTGGTCTTAAAATTCCATATATAAAGTCATGCTGCTCTTGCTGCTGCCACTGATGATGATCAAGGCTGATTCACACTAGCAATGCCATCGGATTCTATACAGGTTTGGCATCTTAACGTACATTCTAATGAAATCTTCCACATGTTATTCTTATTTGAGTTTTGATAGTTGGATCGTCTTCGGAAGACACTTTTAATATGCAATGTGCGGTCACCTCCTCTTCTACATTTATCGCAATGATTCACCCATCTAGAACAATCCTATATTTTCCATGAAGTGAAAGCACACAATGAGAGATGATATTCAAACGTGATATAAATCAAAAGCAGTCATCAGATTCGAGGATCTAAAACGAGGTGCACATCTTTAAGAAAGCCTGGAAAATTTGGTGAGAAAACAACATACCTGAGTTAGTATTACGTGTTGTTTTCCATGTAGTTGCATTTAGAGAGCTTGGCACTTGTACATGCACGATTGTGTCACAAGATACTGGCTTTAGCGATGATTTGCAACTGTCAAAATGTTTCAAAGGCCATTGAAACTGTAAAAAGTTGAGATTTTTTAAGATCCAAAAAAATTCGTCACTCAAAAAGAATGAAATAGAACGTGCTTGTACGACGCGACGCGCAAACATCAAGATTTGAGTAATCAACTATTGGCCCAAAGAAATGACTGATTTTGGTGTTCCTTGCCTGCGTGTCAACTAAAAACGAATAGCTATTCACCAGCTGCGCAGTATCAAAAGGCAAACGCTAGTGGCGTTTTGAAGTGGTAGCTTTAACATGCCCAAAGCAGTACCTGGGGCATTGAAAGTTACAGTATGATTATCAAAGATCATGCAGGTGTGGGGTTCAATATAAGGCTTTGTTGTGCGTTTTAGTTACAATCTTGTCACCTGAAAACAATCAATCCAACTAGTGGATCTGCCAATTACAAACTAAGTGATGTCCATCTCACTAATCCACAACCAGTGGGAAGAAATTTCTGACTGGCCAACTTCCTCTGGGAAAAAGCAAACTTTATATGCTGCCACTGTTCATTTGGAATTTCGGGCGAGTAAGGGGCCAGCACTTGCGTGTTGGGATGACAAAAATACAGGGTAATCCCGCCTCATCCCAGTGGCTGGATTCCCCCATCCTCCTCTTAGGATTAGACCAGTATATGTTGACTTCAAAGGAGCTCGTTTGATTACCCGAAATGGAACTCCTATGGTTCTTTTGTCTTGTTGAAGCAAATATGATCCTTGTCACATCCTGAGATATCAGTCTGTGAGTGGTAAGTGTAATTTTTTATTTCTTCCCTTGACTTTACATTGCGTATAAGATTTCATTTGCTTCTTTTTTTCGTTTTGATAAGAGATCGAAAAAAATATAATAACGAGACATATAGTTAAGACGGTCTTACATAGTTACTCTACGCTATTAATTTAATTTCTATCTATATTATATATATATATATATAAATAATCATTTTGGTATAACACCTCTTTTGATATAACATAATTAACTATTTAAAATGGTAGCAGTTGGCACTATAAGAAATTTATTAAAAAATGATACAAAATAAAATATTAAATAGTAAATAACTACCTTAAGGACATGTGTGGTTTTCACATTTTAAAATGTTTATATATTATGCTTGATCCTTTTACAAATTTCAAACAACTTTATTGTTGCACATGGAGCCATTTAAATTTTTTACAAAATTTAGTCAAAATAAATTCTAAAGGTTAAGCTTGCTTTATTAAAATATTATATTACTAACTTTATTTTTGCACACGCATTGAGTGTACCGTGATAACTACATATCTAGAATATTGATACTTGACACTCTATAGTTTTTTTTTAAAGAAAAATGATACAAAATAAAAATTTCAATAGTAAATAACTACTCATAAAGACATGCTTACTTTCCACAATTTGAAATTTATTTTATCGAATGCAATAATGGACACTTATATCATATGCTTAATTGTTCAAACAAAATTTATATTATTAACTTTATTTTTGCAAACACATCATGTCTTGCGTTGACTCGTATATTTAGGGTATACATCAAATGACAATGTTGGTGGTAGTGGTGCTACTGGTGTGGCAGTGAGAGCGACGAAAGTAATCTGTTGATGATAATGGTGGTCGTTATAGTGATGTAATACATTTAACAGCCGTGGTGACTGTGCTGGTTGTGTCGTGTGACAGTTATGATGGTTGTAATCGTCCATTGGAGGTGGGTATAATGGTCAAGTGATAGTGACGATAATAAATAAATACGTGGCAGCAGTTGTTGCGATGGCGTGATAGGAGTAGAAGTAAAGGTGGTGTGACAGTACCAACAATAAAAAGAGTGCAAGTGATTTCATTAGTTGCATATATTCAGTTAAGGTTAAAGTATGGTGTAAAAATGTCTTTAATTTAAGTAATTTAAAATTTTACAAAATCCGACCAATTTTCATCAGATTTCACACCATAGAAACAAAATTCAGTCAAATCTCATGAAATCTAAATTCAATTCTTTTTTTTAATGTTCCAAACAGCAAAATTTGAGTATTTGAAATGAAATTTCATTAATTCTATGGTTCCAAACAAACTCTAAAATTATATTTCTCCTAAAATCTCACATCCAAAATTCACGTGCTTATGACACAATACGTCTTCCAGAATTCTTTAACACACTAGCCTTTGTCTAAAGAAACCTCATTTGCTCCGCTTCTTTTTTAATTTGTCTCGTGCTTTCCCGGGTATCGGGTTATGTTCGTCAAGCACTTTGCCCTTATAGCTCTTCTTATATTGTTGAAATTTAACACGCTTTTTCTATCGCAAGTGCTTTTCATAATCTATTTCATGGGAGTTTTTACTTTTTGTATATAGGAAACATTTGCATCGGATTTTTCTATTCTTTGTTTATATAATAATTTGTTATCTTGCATTTCAGTTTTTTGATGTAACATTGCTAATGTCTTTCCCTTTTCTTGCCCTTTTTCCTTTCCTTTTTGTACTTTTGGGTTATATTTTGTATTGAGTAATTACTTGAGCTCCTTTTTGTTTACAATTCTTACTCGATCCACTGTCTTCCCACTGCTGGACTATAGATTGCTACACATCATAACTATGTTTGACAAATCTTGAACTGTTTTGAGGGGCTGAGTATAGTCGGATGTGAGCCAATGATTCAATGTTCCGAGTTCCAAGGCCTCTATTCTGTTGAAAAAGCCTTTACCCTTTTGAGCTGAAAACTTCCCACGGTCTCTGTTCCTTTATAGGAATAGAGTAAGGCCTTCTCCTTGTTTGTACGGCACTCCCCTACTAGAATTTCGTAAGATTTCTTCTTCTGCCTTGTCGTGCTGGTTGCAACATGTCTGGTGATCTGTATTTGGAAAGAGCTCCCATTACAATGAAAAGGGGTAACATTTGAAGTGCATGTCGACATTTACTCATCATCTTGGCAGCGACGCCGTGACGACATGGCCAAGTGCCAGTGCTGAATGACTCTTCTCCTCTTTACTTCACGACAAGCCTTAGTGATTGTCTAGTTATCCACTAAAAGCAAAGATGAAAGCACCAAACTTCACTGTTTTGTATAAAAGGTTGTGGAAGTGTGGAACGAAATAGTACCTGAGAGAGCACATTAAGAGAGCGGCACTATATTTTTGTTTTTGCGGGCCAGTAGAACTGTGAGAGTTCTTTAAAGCAACACAAGACAAAGCATGATGGATGTTACGTAATATGATTCTGACAGAGAACAGCTTCATCTGAAGTTGATTTCAGATATCATCTTGTTCAGTTACTAATTTCCCTTGCATATCATGGCCGGAGGACAGAGATTAAGGGTACTCAACAAGCCATGTGTACTCCTCATAGGTAAGGCACTATGTTTTATGTATTCTTGTCACATTTTCTCCCCTTATTCTTTTGTTGTTTGGTTCAAACTTCAGACACTAACTTTGGTGACAATACAGTGATAGCTGGTATGGAGAGGTTTGCGTACAAGGGGGTGGCATCGAATCTGGTGACCTATCTTACGGAGGTTGTTAAGATGAGCAACTCATCTGCCGCCAAGACGGTCAACAGTTGGTGTGGATTTACGTCCCTGCTGCCGCTCTTGGTGGCACCCCTCGTAGACTCTTATTGGGACCGATATTCGACCATCATAGCCTCTTCTTTCCTCTACCTTGTGGTGAGTTTTCCTCTTCCTTCATCTCCACAGCTGTTAGAAGGGACTTGGTTTAAGAATTCGTAGTTTCATGAACCCCTTTCGTTGAAGACCTCAACTACTGTCTCTTCACATTAGTCAAGTGTAGGACATTGCTGAATTTCTACAGAATGATCTCTTTAAGTTCTACCAAAAAAGACTCGATTGTCTCTGTACTGGGACAGAGGGAATATTGTTTTAACACGCACCACTATTTGCACTAGCCATCTTCTTGCTGTTATCTATTGTTAGATTGCTGCCAAATGGGTCCACTAGGTGTCTCTAGAGATCCTAGGAATAATTTCTATGCTTTCTCGGGAATGAAGTAAAATAGGGGTCTTTACTTTGATATCCTTGTATCTATATGGTGTTGATCTCACCAATGTTTCATACTAATATAATTAAGCGTTTATACATGTGAAAAACATGGTACTGCATTAAGAAACATGGTACTATTGTAAACTCATCAGCTCCACCAGTGGTACCAGCTGATAAAGGCAGCTGCTGTCCTAATGTTTATTTTTGAAATCCTATAATCCCACCACGGATAAGCTTAACCAGAGAATAAAGAAGGATGTTTCATATTTTAAGAAATGGAACCAATTTATCATCCTATATGTTTCAACTTTACAGTTTCTCCACACTTCTCCACTTAGGCCATTGGTCCAAATACGACAGTTAAAGCACACTAGCCACGGACTTCGATTAGCACAAGCCAATAACAATAAGCCCAACAGAATCAAGTTTACTTTCTATTTAGCGTTAGGGACTCCGTAGTATACATACAACATCTATCATTAGTCCCTTACAAGTTTGCAGTAACAAATAGATGACCGTCGTGTGTACATTGTTATCAACGTTACACGAATGATCAAAGAGAAGTTTTCTGATTAGTAGCCAAAAGCCTGACTATTGAACTTATGTACGTAATCACACTGCTACATCAATTATTGCAAAACAAAAGGCCAAAAAGGCAAGAAAAGGAAAAGATCACCAATAGCCCTCTTCCTATACTAAAATAGCAAAAAGAGAATAGGAAACACAGAAATCTATCACGAGATAAACTTCATCGATCAGCAGTGCGTCGATTTCTCAAGAGAAGCTATCGCTTTAACTTGTATGTTAATTTATGTAAACCTTTTCATTTTTCTGAAACAATATTCGATGGAGTAGTTTGACCTGTCAACTTAAGATACCTACATTCTTCTTCTTTTAGGGGCTTCTGGCATTGACATCAACAGCATTGGAATGGCCTTGGGTGCCTATGAACAGAGTCGGCTTCTCTTCATCCCTCTTTTGGTCACTCTACCTGATATCGCTAGGCCAAGGTGGATATAACCCATCATTACAAGCCTTTGGTGCCGATCAACTTGAAATTGAAGATGAATTGCCTTGCAGCAAAAGCGACCAAAGTTCGGACAAGAAAAGCATATTCTTCCAATGTTGGTACTTTGGTATCTGCACAGGCAGCCTACTGGGAGTGACAATTGTGTCGTACATACAAGATACTCTAGGGTGGGGATTGGGATTCGCGATCCCCACAATTGCAATGGTTACATCTATCGCATTTTTTTCTTGTGGGAGGCGGTACTATGCATTTAAGCAAGCCACGAGTGTTGACATGAAGTCGTTTGAAAACATTTTTCAAATCCTAAGAGCAACTGCATCCAGAATGATTAATGGTGGAATCCCCTCATCAACTAACAAATCAGACATGGTTGAGCTGGAGTAAGTGTATTTTCAAAATTTTCAAAGATTTGACAATTTGTAAGTGATTTATCGCTAATGACACCTTCTTAAATAGGCTTCAAGAAAAACCACTCTGTAGGCAAGGTCAAAATGGCATTGAGGTCGTGAATGATAATTCCAACAAGAGCATTTATCTGCTTGAAATTGCAAAAGTGGCACTTAGGCTGATGCCAATTTGGACAATGCTTCTTATGTTTGCAGTTATCTTCCAACTTCCTGCCACATTTTTCACCAAGCAAGGTATGACAATGAAGAGGAACCTCGGAAGCCACTTCAAGATCCCACCAGCCACACTACAGAGCGCGATCACAATATCAATAATTCTTCTGATGCCTTTTTATGATGTGTTTTTTATCCCGTTTGCTCGGTTCATCACTCGTAGTGAGAAAGGTATCACTGTGATGCAGAGGATGGGTATTGGGATGTTTCTGTCGGTCATAGCCATGGTATTTGCAGCAGTTGTGGAAACCAAGAGGCTTGAGATCAGTAGAAACATGGGAAGTCCTGAATCCCAATCAGTACCTTTAAGCATCTTTTGGCTGCTACCTCAATACATCCTGTTAGGGATTTCCGACATCTTTACAGTAGTTGGGATGCAAGAGTTCTTTTACGCGGAAGTTCCTGTTAGTATGAGGACAATGGGCATAGCTCTATATACTAGTGTTTTTGGGGTAGGAAGCTTCTTGAGCGCCCTACTGATTTCGTTGGTCGAACTCTTCACAAGTTCAAGTGGAGAACGACACAGCTGGTTCTCCGATGACATGAGGGAAGCGCGGCTGGACAAATATTACTGGCTTCTAGCCTTCTCAAGTGCATTAAGCTTGGTAACGTTTACAATCTTATGTAGAAATTACAACCAAAGGACATGATTCTCTAGTGGTTTAAGTGTAAATAAGCTCTTCAATTCGGTTTCCGCAGATATATTTTTCTCCATTTACTGCCACTTTTGGGGCGTTTTTGGTGATTCTCAACTTTCATTTGCTCAGGGGATGGTTGCATTTGACAAAATTGGGATCAAACTTGGATATTGTGCCTGCTCTCGTTATGCATATCTGGTCTCCTTCAGATAATTATCTCCACATTTGTCTCCAGTTAACAATCTTCACCTGTCTGAAAGCCAACATGCGGCCTTGACACAGCACCTCATTTGTTCTGCTTTTGCAGCCTGAGAGCACCCATTCCTGTAATTTGTTTTTACTAATGGATTTCTTAACACGGAAGAAGAATGTAAAAGCCCTCGTAGACCCTTTTTGTCAATATGAGTGATAAAATAGGATGGTTAGTAGTGCCACCCTAGTATGGAGCTCTTCGGGTCATTTTGGCTTTGAAAGTTTAGGGTTGATAAAAAAGCATGGTGACTAAGATGCCAAAAACAGTAATTATGGATGTGCAATTTCCTCCGATCCAAAAACTACAATGCATGAATATTACAACAAGAATATGTTGAATTGCCACATTTTCTGTGAAGAAACAAAGAGAACAAGAGCAACAAAAAGCATGTGCTCAAGTACTTGTATGTTTTAAGGAAAAGTTTCACTGATCTCCAATTGTGTAATGCATCGCTGCACTCGGACCTCCAACCGCTTCTGTCCATACTACGGCTAGCTATCCGACCTAACTTTGAGTAAATGTGATTTAGCAACTCTCAAACGACCTAACCTTGACAAACTGGGTGTTCTATGTATTGGTTTATTAAAATCTAACGGGTTTCGATGTATGTTCGAGTAGAGCTTAGTTCGTTCAACGAGCTCTCTCTAGCGGAGCTTGGGTTCGTTTTACAGGGCCTGCTCCCAGACCTTGGTCACAGGGACTCGCTTACTATAGTCTATAGCCATGCTTCCCAAGGACTAAATCAAGGAAAATGAGAAAACAGCTAAATTACCCTTCGCTTAAACAAAACAACCAAAAGGAAAGAACTAAATCATGAAAATTGATCAACACTCCTCTTCAGGAAAGTTGATCAAATGCAACAAGCTTTTACCATTGAGTAACACATGAACATGACCATAAGATATATAAATCAGACAGACAAAATAAATTGAACACAAGCACAACCTCAAGACTAAGTCAAAATCGGAAGTATGCACCACAAATTAAAAAAAACTTACAAAGAGGAATAGGGTGAATTTGACAGAGTCGTATGCGGTTTGAAAACAAGTTTAGCAGATTTCTGTTGTGGCGAACGTTCCTTTCCAGGCTACTTGACAGAGGTCAGTGATTCGGGTTCAATTATTTAGAGTGGTTTTAGATTGACATGGTCTGGCTTAGATGGATGCCAATTGTTAGGTGATCTTTCGTAATTTAAAAAGTGATCATATTTTAAGACAATCACGAATAAAAATATTATCAATTTATTTGAAACGGAGAGGGTAATATCTATACTCTACTTTTCTTGAGACTTCATCACTGACCGCATTCTTTACTTACACTCACCAACAACATATATTAGGTCTTAACATCACGACATAATTCTCAAATACCGCAAAGAATTGCTGTTGACTTAGTAACTCGATACAAATTGAAAACACAACAAACAAAAATAAATGCATTCTCTTGGCATGATTTATGACGTGACAACGTTGGGTGTACCATGAACACAATACTGCAAAGTCCAGCGTGCGAAGCAACAAGTACTTTTTTAGGAGTACAAGACTCGTATCCCTTCAATATCATCGGAGAGTAGATTCCTCTTGATAATCCCATATGAAAATTCGGGATACATTATAGCTCCCGGAATATCTAAAGTGTGGTTCAGCCCAAGAAGATGCCCTATTTCATGAACTGCAACCGATTCCAAGTCAACCTGATCGCGGCTTGGATTAAGGCTCCATTTCTCATCCGCGTCGTAATGGAACCGTCCATCTTCCGGTGCAAATGCATGAGCCAAAGTTGGCCCATCGAAAGCATTTTGTACCCCGTCACCGTGATTACCGCGATGAAACCCTATAACGATGTCTGCAGCGGCACCTTCTGATGCCTCTTGAAATGTGAAATGGCTCACATCTTGCCATCTCTTAAAAGCACTCGAACACGCTGACCTCAAGTCCTCTAATCCAACTACTTGGACACTTGAGCTGAACCGGTACGTGAGATTTGTCTTCATGGGACTCCACTTTGGCCTCCCTGAGAAGAACGAATCGTGAGAAACTGTGTGAAGCCCGTGATCGTGCTTCAGTTTTCTATCCGTCGGAACCGAGCTTTCACCTGCATTGACAATGTCTGCTACGCCGCACCTTGGGAGAGACATCTTTTTGATGGTGTCGGAGTCCAAATTCCCGGTCGTCTTCAGATGATAATTCGATTGGTATCGTCTGATGGCCGACTCTAGAAGCTTGTCAAATTGGTCATCGTTTGCATGGTTGTTTTTCTTGGCGGTATCATCGTAATTCAGGTACCCGATTTTTTCGAGGCAGCGCTTGAGGTCTTGAAGGCCTTCTTTGCTTTCGCCCTTGTGGCATCCCTCTAAATGCTGGAGGTCGAAGGATTTTGACTCAGCATGGTGAGGTTTCCACATAAAAAAGAGAAGGAGAACGTACCCAAGACAAGAAAGAGGGTTTTAGGAGTCATTGTAGTAGACCTGGCAAAAATGTATTCGGACCCGTGGGTAGATCTGTACCCGCCTAAAAAACCCGGGTACAGGTACATGTTTTGAAGACCCGCAAAAAACAGATCCGTACCCGAACCGACCCGTAAATTTCGGGTAAATTCGGGTCAGGTACGGATTACCCGGACTACCTGGATTTTTACTATATAAATGCTAGTCTGCTAGGGTTTCAGATTCATTTCACTCATTCTTTTCTCCTTTCTCTCCTGCGCCGCTCCTCCCATCCTCTCTCTCTCTCCCCCTCCCCACATCGCTCTCCCTCGAGTCAAGATGCGACGCCGACGTCGCTCCTTCTCACATCAACTCGACACCAACGTCGACATTCGACGTCGATCCCGCAGATCTTTGACGCTCTGCCCTTGGTATCTTCGATCAGATCCGCGCCACTGTCTCCGATCAGGCTAGAGTGAAGATGGAAGCTACAGCACAGTCCAAACCAAAGTGACCTCCGATTGCCTTTGATAGCTTTGTTAGCTTTGTTAAAACTCCTTTTAGTTTTTGTTTACCAGATAATTTTTCCGATCTACTTGTATTGTTTCGTTTGTATCAATTTTTTGTATGTATTTAAGTGTTTTGGTAGTATTTTTGTAGTTATTGTGTTTGGTTGAAATGGTTGTTTTGTGGATTTAAGAACTGAGATGATCGCTGAGCGGTAATTGTACAAATTAAATTACTCAGTAATTGACTGATTGTTGTAGTGATAAAAAAGAACGAAAAAAAATACTCGTAAAAAAATAGTCTCTGCAAATAAAAATTTTAAAAAAGATTATTAATTTACCCGCGGGTAATACGGGTAGAGTACGGTTCCCAAAAAACCCTACCTGAAAAAATCCTGATAAATTATACTCGATCCGTTTTTATCCGTACCCGATCGAATTTTACCTGTACCCAGCAGGTATACCCGTTTGCCAGGTCTACATTGTAGCAAGTTTGATTTCTTTTCAAGTTTTGTTATTAGTTTGAAGCGTCAGAGTACTACTTATTATAATGAAGTGATCGAGCACTCAAAGATGACTTGCTGGGTCTACTAATTTTTCTTGCCAAAACACCGCGTCTTCTAGATTATAGAGGACCAAACATATATATGTTTTTTTGGTCAAAAGCCAATGCATTTCATTCATCTTGAAGTAATAGAAACAGCCATTTTTACATCCCCAGTTCTAAAAAAATGAAAAAGCTATACATTTTGCTATATTATCTATCTATCAATGTATATGTATATACTCCATGTATCTTGTTGGAAAAATTGTCGGGAAATGAAAACGAAAAAGACTTTGATGCGTATCTAAAGATACTTTCTATAGAACGTTATTTGCCCCCACTCAAGATAGAGTTTGCTAATGGGTTGCAGGCAAATTCGTTCCTAGTATACAACAAAACCTGAGAACAACTGCGACTAGCAATATCGAAGATCTCCAAAATTCTTTGTGAAACAGTAATAAATAGATTTTGAAAGATTATGAGAGCAATCTGAAATTCCTTTTTGTGTGTTATATTTCGAAAGACTTTAGGCTTCGTTTGACAAATTTTTTTTTTTGGTTTTCAGTTTTTAAAGAGCAGCTTAATTTTTTTTTTTTATAAAAACAAGTGGGTGTTTGATAACCCTTTTTTTTTTGAGGTTTTTTTTTTGGTGTTTGGTAACCCTTTTTATTTTGACTTTTTTTTTTGGTGGTTTGCGGTGGCGGTGGTCGACGGTGGTGGTGGTGGTGGCCGACGGCCGGAGGTGGCTGCCGGCAGTCACCGGCGGTGGTGGCCGGCGGCCGGAGGTAGCTGCCGGCAGTCTCCGGCGGTGGTCGCCGGCAGTCACCGGCGGTGGTGCCGGCGGCCGGAGGTGGCTGCCGGCAGTCTCCGGCGGCCGGAGGTGGCTGCCGGCAGTCTCCGGCGGTGGCTGCCGGCGGCCGGAGGTGGCTGCCGGTGGTCGCCGGCGGCCGGAGGTGGTTGTCGGCAGTCTCCGGCGGTGGCTGCCGGCAGTCTCCGGCGGTGGTCGCCTGAGGTGGCTGCCGGCGGTGGGAGGGTGGTGGTGGTGGTCGAAAAAAAAAAACCAAAAGTGAAAAAAAAAACCAGTTTTTGGAGTTTTTTTTTTACTCTGAAGTTTAAAAACTGATTTTTTAAATTGAAAAAAAAATGGTTACCAAACGCTCCTTTTTTTTTCAGTTTTTAAAACTGAAAAAAAAAGGAAAAAAAAGAGTGTCAAACGGGCCTTACTTATTCTACTTGGCCAAAAACATTGGTATATAAACATGTTTACGTGCCACTGTTCCGGTATGAAAATCAGAAAAAAGCATGCACCGTTCCATGAAGCAACAGTACTCTCTGTCTTCATCATTCCAAACCAGCAATTGGAATTCAAATGGAAGGGAGAAAATAACCGTTGTGTGCCAACGGAATGATGCCAAAAGGTTTTTGGATAGAGGAATGTTTGGAAGAATAGCGCCGGTTGCCGCATGCACCACCGCTCCACGAGTCTTCACATGAAATGCTTCTGTCAACTCACCTTCAGGTTGCAAAAGGAAAACTAGGATTGACTTTGTTATTAGTTAAGCTCTCATATTGATTAAATAATCAAACCACCAATGAGATTTAAATATAAATCTCAACATGTCTTCTATCTATCTATTAGAATGGATTTATTGAATCCCCATGCTGCACATTTCTCTTTGTTCCTTGCATTTGGTGGTACTTTTTTTTCCAGCTACTCACTCTATACTTGATCCACTGATGTATTACACAGAAGCATCCTTGAGGATTGCTGGATTGGTTTGCATCTGGTTGAAAATTCTTGAGTTTCTTTCTTGCCACAGGCCATAGACTACAACAGCAACAGCTAGCTTACAAAGCTTGGAGTTAAAACTTTTCCCTGAACTTCTGAACTGCATATTGTATGACCTGACTCCAAGAATCCAATGTTATCCTCATATTCATCCTCTCCAACACCAATTTCCATAATTCTTGTGCATATGGACATTTTCTAAACAAATGATCCACTGTTTCTTGTTGGTTAGAGCACAGAACACACCTGTCATCCTGCGTTAAATTCCATTCCTTTAATTTGACCTTAGTTCTTAACCCATTCTTGCATAGCATTCACAATATTGTGGCACATTTAAGGATGTGTCCACTGAACCAAACATATTAACCACAACTGGTGGAAACATTCAGCTTTAAGGAGAAAGTAAGTACAAAAATGAGAAATTAGTGTAATTTTGGCATAGAGCACTTACCCAAACACTTATTTTCCGCGACACAATATGGTTCAACGTAAATAGAGTCACATAATTAAGGAATTACCAAGCAAGTCTCGTAATCAATAATCAGGCTCTAAGCGGTCATCTCATGTTTGAGGAGACTTCGTAGTAGTACCGTGGAAGACCCTGCACCGTCCAGAAAAGACCATGTAGCACTACTATTATGGTTTATGAAAAGATTTCACAAAAAAAAAAAAAAAATGGTTTATGAAAAGATTGAGAGGAGAAGAACTGGTCAATATTGATTTTGTGAATGTTGTTGTTATTGGTCTACTTTGAATATATCTATACATTTTCCACTCTAGAAAATTGGTGGAAGACCTCAATTACTCCTCGTGCTCCTACACTTCTATAGCCTCAAGACGTTAGCGATCATTTCCCACCTCATTTTAATGCACAACACTTTGGGGATGATAGGGTCTCAAAACAAAAATAAAAATAAAAAATGATGTACTCGACTGTCCAATGCATGAATCAAGATATTCATGCTCTAATATTGTGAATAGATATGGAAGTAGCCTCCTCCGGGTAGACAGAATCCTCTTACCCAAATATCTTGCTCTCTGTAAGTCTCGAATTGAAGTAAAGAGGAGGTCCTACACTCCCATGAGGCATGAACAGAAGAACCCAACATTGGAGGGGGGGGGGGGGGGGGGACCTTTTAGGTAACAACGGTACAAATTGGTATCGGTGTCTGACTTTGAAGCAAGAGTAGATTTTTGGCGGCGGTGAGAGATAAATTGGGATTATTGTGTTGGATAATTTCTGCATGTTTGTTTTACTAAGTCATACGTGTCCTAGTCTTTAAGAAGTTGGTTATTAGTGCTGTGAATTGGTTATAGGTGTTGTCCAGAACATGGTCATGTAGTCTGTCATGGAGTCTTAGTGCTGTCTAGAACATGGTCATGTAGCCTAGTTTATAGCAGGTATAGTTTGCATGTTTTTCGGTTGGATGTAAGCCTATTAAAGGGTTGATGGTTCTCTGAATAAAGGTGTGGCTTGAAATAACCATCTCTTCTTCTAATTTCTAATGTTTTTACTTCTGATTTGCATTTGGTTATCAGTGGCATCAGAGCCAGGTTTGGAGAATTAAAAAAACTGAGAGCATCAGAAGTTGAAAATAGTGAAGAAGGTGAGGTTAGATAGCTGAGAGTCCTCAAATAAACCAAATTAGACAGCAACTTTATACTTTCATCTTTTTTATACAACCATGGCCTCAGATACCAACTTTGTGCAAGCGGCAATCCCACATTTTGATGGTCACTATGACCATTGGAGCATGTTGATGGAGAATTTTCTACAGTCTAAAGAGTATTGGCAGGTCGTCGAATATGGAATTAGAGAACCTACAAAAGACGCAGTCATGACGGATGCCCAGAAAACAAAGTTGGAAGGGAGGAAGTTGAAGGACTTGAAGGCGAAAAATTATCTTTTCCAGGCAATTGATCGTCCCATTTTGGAAACAATTCTTAGCAAAGAAACTTCCAAGGATATTTGGGATTCCATGAAGAAGAAATATCAAGGCTCTTCTAGAGTGAAGCGTGCACAGCTTCAAGCCTTGAGAAGGGATTTTGAGGTTCTACAAATGAAGGATGGTGAATCTGTCACTAGCTATTGTGCTAGAACTATGGAGATAAGCAACAAAATGCGATTCCATGGAGAGAAGATGGAAGATGTAACCATTGTGGAGAAGATATTGCGTTCTTTGACAACCAAATTCGATTATGTCGTCTGCTCAATTGAAGAATCCAAAGACATAGATGCACTCTCTATTGATGAACTCCAGAGCTCCTTGTTGGTCCACGAACAGAAAATGAACCGAAGTTCAGCTATAGAGGAGCAAGCTTTGAAGACTTCTACCTATAGTCATTCCTCTAATTCTAGATGAAGGGGTAGAGGTAGAGGTAGAGGTAGAGGTAAAGGAATGGGAGATCGAGGAAATAGAGATGGCAGCAGGCATTTCAAAGCCAATGACGATCATTTTGAAGGCAAAGGCAGAGGACGGGATCAACATTATGACAAGTCCAAGGTAGAGTGTTTTAGATGCCATAAATTTGGTCATTATCGTTTCGAATGTTATACGAAGCTGCTAATGACAAAGAAAAAGGAGAAAAATCAAATTTTGTAAAGAAAAAAGAAGTAGAAACTTTGTTGATGGCGGTTCAAGCTCATAAGGAACCTGCTGCAGATGTTTGGTACGTGGATACGGGCTGCAGTAACCACATGTGTGGAAGTAAGTCTTCTTTTTCTTGTTTAAATGAAGACTTTCATTCTACAATAAGTTTTGGTGATTGTTCTACTGTGAATGTGATGGGAAAGGGCGATGTTAAGATTAGAAGCAAGAATGGTTTTGTAGAAACAATTTCCAATGTGCTTTATGTTCCTGACTTGAAAAGCAATTTGTTAAGTGTTGGTCAACTACAAGAAAAGGGTTATATAATCACAATTCAGCAGGGTGCTTGTGAAATTTATGATCCTACTAGAGGAGCAATAGTTGTTGTTGAAATGAGTTCAAATAGGTTGTTCCCATTGAAGATTAAAAGTGTTCAATCTTGTTTGATGATTGAAGTGAAAGACTCTTCATGGTTGTGGCATTTTCGTTATGGCCACTTGAGTTTTGGTGGACTAAAGACCCCTCAACAGAAAAATATGGTGACTGGTCTTCCTCAAATTGCTATTCCTTCCCAAGTTTGTGAAGAATGTGTTGTTGGCAAACAACGTCGTTCTCAATTCCCTCAAGGAAAGTCGTGGAGAGCAAAAAGTGTCTTGGAGCTGGTTCATTCCGACATTTGTGGGCCAATAAAACCATCTTCTAATGGAGGTAAAAGATACCTAATTACTTTCATCGATGATTATACTCGGAAAACTTGGATTGATTTTTTACAGGTGAAATCAGAGGCATATAGTGCATTTAAATGCTTCAAGGCACGTGTTGAAAATGAATCAGGAAAGACCATTAAAACTCTTCGTACTGATCGTGGTGGAGAGTATTGCTCAAAAGAATTTGAACTTTTTTGTGAAGTTCATGGCATTCGAAGAGAGCTCACAGCTGCTTATACCCACAACAAAATGGTGTATCGGAGAGGAAAAACAGAACCATACTCAATATGGTAAGAAGCTTGCTGGCGAGAGGGAGAATTCCAAAGAAGTTTTGGTCGGAAGCTGTAAATTGGAGCATTCATGTCTTGAACATAAGTCCTACCTTTGCTGTTCAAAACATGACACCAGAAGAGGCTTGGAGTGGGAGGAGATCAGCTGTAGATCACTTCAGAATTTTTGGTTGCATCGCTTATACACATGACCCAGATGAGAAAAGGAAGAAACTTGATGATAAGAGTGAAAAGTACATCTTTCTTGGTGTCAATGAAGTATCCAAGGCATATAAATTGTTCAATCCACTGACGAAGAAGATTGTGACCAGCAGAGATGTAGTTTTTGAAGAAGAAAGCACTTGGGATTGGAATAGGCAGCAGCCTACTCAAGTTATTTTTGATAGTGAAGCTGAAGAAAAAATGCAGCCAACTCCAATGATCTCTATGCCTAAAAATGCATCAAATGCAACTCCAACAGTTGCTGAAACTTTACCAGCAACAACATAAGCTACTGATTTAGCTGTTCATTCTGCTCGCCGTGCACGAAAAAGACCCGCATGGATGAAAAACTATAAGGTAAGCGGAATTGATCAAGGTGAAGATCCAATCACCTACTTTGCTTTATTTTCGGATTGTGACCCTACAACTTTTGAAAGTGCTGTCAAAGAATCAAAATGGAGGAAGGCAATGGATGATGAAATTGAAGCCGTTGAAAGAAATGATACTTGGGAGCTAACTGATCTTCCAAAAGAGCACAAAAACCATTGATGTAAAATGGGTCTTCAAAACAAAGCTAAGGGAAAATGGTCAAGTTGATAAGTATAAGGCGTGATTGGTGGCAAAGGGATACAAGCAAGAATATGGGGTCGACTATAAAGAAGTTTTTGCTCCAGTCCCAAGACATGATACAATCCGATTGGTGATCGCATTGGCAGCTCAGAATTCATGGCCTATCTTCCAGTTGGATGTTAAATATGCATTCTTGCATAGAAACTTGGAGGAACAGGTATTTGTAGAACAACCTCCTGGTTATATTAAGATCGAAAATGAGCATAAAGTGTATAGATTAAAAAAAGGCTATTTATGGATTAAAACAAGCCCCATGGGCTTGGTACAGTCTCATTGAGGCTTGTTTTTTGAAAGAAGGTTTTCAGAAATGTCTATATGAACATACACTTTTTGTTAAAATTGGAAATGAAGGGAAAATGCTCATTGTCTGCTTATATGTAGACGATCTTATATATACTGGAAATGATAGCGTTATGTTTGAAGAGTTCAAGAAGTCTATGATGATTGAATTCGAAATGTCTGATCTTGGTATGATGCATTACTTTCTCGGCATAGAAGTAGTGCAGTCTACTAATGGGGTCTTTATTTGTCAAAAGAAGTATGTGCTAGAAATTTTGGATAGGTTCCAAATGAAGGATTGCAATCCTGTAAGCACTCCAACTGAGTTTGGTTTGATGCTAAACAAAGATCATGAAGGAAAAAAAGTGGATAGTACACTTTACAAGCAAATTGTGAGCAGTTTGATGTGCTTAACTGCAACAAGACCAGACATAATGCATTCTGTGAGTCTAATAAGCGGGTATATGGAGAATCCAACAGAATCTTTCATTATTTACAAGGAACTAGAGAATTTGGGCTGTTCTATAAGAAAGGTAAAAAATTAAATTTGTTCGGGTTCACCGACAGTGATTATGCCGGAGATCAAAATGATAGAAGGAGCACTTCGGGTTATGTTTTTATGCTCGGCACAGGGGCTGTTTCGTGGTCTTCTAAGAAACAATCTATTGTCACCTTGTCAACAACAGAAGCTGAATTTGTTGTTGCAATAGCTTGGCTTGTCAAGCTATCTGGCTAAGGCGAATTCTTGAAGAGTTACAGTTCAAGCAAACAGGAGCTACTATAGTTTTCTGTGACAATAACTCAGCCATCAAACTTTCCAAGAATCTTGTGTTACATGGTAGAAGCAAACATATTGATGTGAAGTACTATTTTTTAAGAGATCTCAGCATTGATGGAACAATTGATTTGAAGTATTGCCGAAGAGAAGTTCAACTGGCAGATATATTTACTAAACCTCTCAGATTTCTTCCCTTCCAAAAACTGAGAAGGTTGTTGGGCATGTGCATCTTGGAGAGTTCTAATTGAAAGGAGGAGCTGCACACTCATAAACAAAAGCTTAAAAGTCTTCAGGTTTAAGGGAGGGATTGTTGGATAATTTCTGCATGTTTGTTTTACTAAGTCATACGTGTCCTAGTCTTTAGGAAGTTGGTTATTAGTGCTGTGAATTGGTTATAACATGGTCATGTAGTCTGTCATGGAGTCTTAGTGCTGCCTAGAACATGGTCATGTAGCCTACTTTATAGCAGGTAGTTTGCATGTTTTTCGGTTGGATGTAAGCCTATTAAAGGGTTGATAGTTCTCTGAATAAAGGTGTGGCTTGAAATAACCATCTCTTCTTCTAATTTCCAATGTTTTTACTTCTGATTTGCATTTGGTTATCATATTGTTCAACTCATGAGGAGCTGGTGCAAACTAGAGTTAGAGGATTGAAGAAATACCAAAAGAGCATTTGCTAATTGGCAACTCTGCTTTGCTTGATTGGGACTACAGGAGTCACTATTAAGCTGAATGTATTGATTTTTGTTTGGCTTCTTTTTTATTCCTTGATATTAGGGATACAATTATTTGTTACATGATTTGTGGAACATTAAACAATAACGGACCTTCTACCCACAAAAATACTCAAGGAGGGAGGCCCTTTACTCGTTACCACTGGTGGAAACGCTAGCTTTACTCTCTTGCTAATTTGTCTACAATATGGTGAGTAAAGCAAAAATTAGCCGTAAACAGATCATTCGTGAGTGAGATGAGGTGGTAACAATTTCCATTTCTGAAGAGATTATGATGCTCGGAGAGTCTTCTAAAGGATGCATAAGAGATGTACCAAGACAAATACATTTAGTATTTTACTCCTTACATTATTCCACATGATCGATGGCAACCTCAATTTCTCTATGTCCAAGTCCAAGAAGGGTGCCCTGGTTCTTGTAATAGTAATTCACTTTCCTTTCATCCATTTCCATAAGAGGTTAAAACAATTTCCTATGACTTCTCCCAATTTCGAAGTCTCACCTTTTGAAACGTTGGTGTTAATTTTTTTTTTATTAGAATCTTGCACAGCGTTTCTACTCCAGACATATATTTGGTTGACTCAATCTTGACCATGCAAAACAAATTTATTTTTCAGGATGGAATCAAAACTTTATTGGACAAACAATACCATAAGGCCTAAGGCTTACATAATTCCAGTTTTGTGCCCGGGCCGAAAGACGTACTCCAACATACTACGCAACCACATGGGCAAACCCATCACAAGAGCCAGATATAACCACAGGATGTGGCCACTTGGATACAAATCATACAATTGCATCGCCATGCATATTGATTTTATTGTATGACAATATCGTACTTTTTTCATTGAGATTCTGCAAATAAAGGTTCAAAGTTGTGCATGCATGCTACCACTGGCCACTTTTAAGAGTACAAGGCTTGTATCCCTTGAATATCGTCAGGTTGCAGATCCTCTTGATAACTCCATATGAAATTTCGCTGAACATGATGGCACTCTGATCCAAACTGTGGCCGAGGCCGAGAAGATGACCGAATTCATGCACAGCAACCGATTCCAAGTCAACCTCGGTGTCACCCTTTGGATTAACACTCCAACTTTCATCTGCATCATAGTGGAAATATCCATTCTCTGGAGGGAAAGCATGAGCCAGGATCCTGAATTTCCCATCGAATTCGAAGTTAAAGCCATCGCCATGATCGCCACGGTAGAATCCGATCTCAATGTCGGCCCCAGCTCTGCCCCAGGAGCCTCCTCGAACGTAAAAACGCTGACATCTTGCCATCTCTTAAAATCGCTGGCGCATGCAGACCTCAGGTCATCTAGTCCAACAACTTGGACAGCCGACTTAAACCGAGACGTCTCTTTGAAGCATCCCATTTTGGCATACCGTTGGTGAACGTATAATGAGAAACCGTGTGGATCCCGTGCTTCCTTTTTTATGGGTTGGAATTGAAGGATTAAATTGCTGACGAAGACTCCTTGCATCTTGATTGGATAATAACAAAATGTGTAAGATTACGAACAAGAAAATATGACTATAGTTGAGGTGAGTTTTCTCCCTGAATTTTTTGGGTATTCAGAAGTACATCATCCATGTGGAGATAGTGACTCTTTTTATAGAGAGAGAAATCTTATCTCTAAAAAATAACCATTGAAGTCATGGAATATGTCTCCAGATTTTTTAAAGTCCATTATCTCACTATCACTTCTACCTCAACTCCCTACAATCAACAAAGGCTAAATTAAAATATCTCTGAAAGTTTTATCCATAATCAACCAACTGGTTGACTAATTAAGAGAGTGTTTGAGATTGATTATGGGATGATCAAACCTGATTAAATATAGATTAAATCAGATATGTGGGTGTTTGGCAAAAGAGATTAAGAAATTTAATCCATCTCCAAAAGCTAAAAACTGATCCAAAAGTGAGGATTATGAAATAATCCCTTTTTTTCATAATCAGATTTGACCTTCTAATTTACCATCCTATCCCCATATTTTTTACAAAAAGACCTTTCATACCCCTTAATTAATTAGATTTTTTTGGAGTTTATCTCTTCTCGTATTGCTACTCTTTTCCTACGGCTAAAACATAGAGAGGGATACAACCGCCCTCTTCCTCTACACCATTTCTGTAAGTTTTTCTATCTTCTTATCTTGTAATCTTTTCTTTATTTTATAGTTATATACAAAATAAAAGTTATGTTAACATTGCTTGAATATTAGAAAACTGTTTATTGAGGGTCCTCTATGGTCATTGTATCATAGTGAAACTGATTTAAGTACTTTTTATCCAAACACTTTTTATAGATTTAATCTAGTTTACGACTAGTTTTGCCAAGCAGCAAACTGATTATGATTAAATCAGATTTTGAAAACTGATTAAGATTTAAGCTGCTTTTTTAAATCAATCCCAAACGGACTCTAAGTCTTTACCTTCTTATTACATTATTCTAGTTAAATTACCCAAAATTAACTAGACATAACCAAAATTATAATTAGCACATGGGAATTATTTTATCCTATGGTTTGAGGCTAATTTATCCTTCAAACCATAGCTTTAATTTATATGGCTTATAGCCACATAATCCAACATCTCTCGCTTGGCTACAAGCTAACATATTCATATTCAATTTTCAAGACATAAACCCATCAAGGCAACGTGACTTTTAAAATTCTCCATCGCAATGGGTTTTGTCAATGGATGTGCAATCATCTCATTAGTAGAGATACTTTCAAACACTACTTCATTTTTCTGAACTATATCATTCATATAATGGTATTGTAATTCAATGTGTTTACCTTTTGGGCCGATTTCCCAATTCTTAATGGTTTTTACTGCGGTCTCATTATCATTGAAAATGAGTATAGCTTCGTCAGCTATACAACTAAGATTTAAGTCTTTGAGAAATCTTTTAGTCCATACCGCTTCCATCGCTGCTGTACTACAAGCGACAAGTTCAGATTCCATAATATATTTCGCAACACAACCTTGCTTCGTACTTAGCCATGATATAGCCGCACCACCAAATAAAAACACGTAACCAGTGGTCGACTTTCTATCATCAGGATCTCCTGCAAAATTTACATCACAAAATCCTATAGCTTGCAAGTCATTAGATTGATAGGTTAAAGCAAGATCAAATGTCCCTTGAACATATCTAAGTACCCGTTTCACGGCAATCCAATGCGCGATACCTGGATTACTTTGAAATTTGCTAATTAAACCAACAACAAAACTTAGATCGGGTCTGGTGCACAACATTGCATACATCAGGCTACCTACCACTTGCACATATGGCTTGGATTTCATTGCTTCCTTATCCTTTTTCAGTTTTAGGAGCCATTTGCCTAGTCAATTTTGTACCCTTACAGATAAGTGAATCAAGGGAGTTGCAATAATCCATCTTAAATCTCTTGAGAACATTTATGAAGTTTGATTTTTGAGAAAGAGTTAGCTTCTTTAATTTTCTATCTCGTGTTATTTTAATACCCAAAAACATAATAAGCCTCAACCATCTCTTTCATCTCAAATTGAGACTTCAGCCAACCTTTGACTTCAATTATTTTATCTAAATTATTGCCGACCAACAGAATATCATTAACATAAAGGGAAATAATGACACAGGAGCTCTCACTAACCCAAGTATATATGCAATGGTCAAAATTATTGGCAGAAAAGCCATATTGTAGTATAGCATTATGAAAAGTATAATACCATTAACGAGATTGACGAGAGGACTATTTTAGACCGTACAATGATCTATTCAACTTAGGGTTAATGACAAAAATGTCCCCTGAGGTTTACACCTATTTGCACTTTGCTCCCCGTGTTTACAACTTTTGCAATAGTATTCCTTGAGGTTGACAAAATCATTGCAAACAGCTCCAAAATTGGATGACTGTCTAAATTCGGACGTTAAGTCCGCATGTGCTGTGCACATGCCATTTTGGCATGGGTAGATCTATCATTTCGCCTAGGATTAAATACAAAACTGTCCCTTGAGTTTACACATTTTTGCAAGTCGCTCTCAGTGTTTTTAACTTTTGCAATAATGTTCCCTCACCTTGATAAAAATATCGCAAACGAGTCCAAAATTAGATGTTCATTTAAAATTGAACGTTAAATCCGCATGTAATGCGCGCATACTTTTTGGCATGTGAATATCTGTCAATTTTCACCTCATCTCCCTTTCCATTTAAAAAATTTGTAGCTATTGTTGCCATAATAGTTTATCACATGTGGGTAGAAAATAAATTCTACACCTTATAAAACTCTACTTAATCAATGTATCATCATATTAGGATTCAATTTTAACTATTAACACCTTAAAAATACTTTAATATGTATAAAAGAATGTAAAATATTTTTATAAATGAAGTCATATCACTTTGTAAATTATTTTTGAAAGATCTTTATTTGTGAATTATATACTTTTGATTTACGATTCTCAATTTAGGGTATTTCAAGGTAAAGTAATGTTTTAGTGGTTTTTTAACGTCACATAAAACTAATTACGTAATAATTGGCAAACCGCTGAATATTTTCTTCGTTGAATTTACACCATCTTTTTAACACTCAATATTGAAATATACTTTTCAGAAGATAAATAAATCGGGCAGGTCCGGGCTTATAACGGGCAAGGCAATCACGAGGCCTAGCCTAAACCGACCTGATTTCTTTTCGTAATAGCCTTAACCAAGCTGAAGATTCCGATCGTTTAACTGCAGGCAATTATTTCCTTTTCCACTGACTGTCCGTGATATGCAACTCAGTTCCTAGTATGGGTTTTGTCCTGTTTTCTGCTTTGCAAGATCTCCATTCGCAGAATTATAGTCAAGTGAATCACTACAGTACACCAAGACGAACTGAATCTTTATATTTTTGATAGCATACATCACACGCTGAACGATCTAAGAAAAAGATTGTGGCCGGCCACAACCGGTGGGATATAGTACTTATTTGAAACATGGAAAACTGAAGACTGCCTTAGCATACAATACGGCACTACGTAGAACGTCAGGACTGCATAAACTTCTAACTGAAGATAGCCTTATTAGCATCCAAAATTATAACCGGTGTCTCTGATCTTCAAACGTTGTACAAAACCTTGATTCCTTGAACGTCATCCTCATGCAGACCTTTGGTACGTCCTGTGTCAATGCCCGGCCACATGATGGCACCCTCAACTTCACTATGCTCAAGCCCAAGAAGGTGCCCTATTTCATGCAACGCGACGGTCTGCAAGTCGAATGCACCAGCCACCGGAGCAGGACCAACGGACCACCTCTCGTCTGCATCGTAGTGAAACCTCCCATCCTGCGGTGCCCATGCATGAGCGAGGGTTCCAGAGGGCCCATCAAACGGATAACCATCGCCGTGGTCACGGCTATGGAACCCGATCTGTATGTCCGCGCTCGCGACATCTTGACTCCTTGAGAATGAGAAATGCGTGGCGGAAGCCCATGCGTCGAAAGCTCGTGCCACTGGACTCATGGCATTGGCATTAGTACCCGGTAAGAAACCATAAGTAAGGTGATTTTTAGAAGCTGGCCATCTAAGGTTACCGTCGAAAAAGGCATAGTGAGAAACAGTCCGGAAGGAACCGGGAGGAGAAGGGTGCCTTTTCCTGCTGCGTCCCATATAATTTGTGCCATTGACAATATCTGCACACCCACATCGAGGCATCATCATCTTGGATACTGTTTGTGCATCTAAGCTTCCGGTAGGCTTAAGATGGTAGTTCAGCTGGTAAGTCTTCATGGCAGCCTCCAAAAGATCATCGAAATCGTCGTCCTTCGCATGGGTTTGATTCTTAGAGTGGGGATAGTTTAGATAACCAAACTTTTCAAGGTACTTTTTGAGCTCATTCAGCCCTTTAACTTTCTCACCCTTGTGACACCCTTGTAAGTGCTCGAGAAACTCAAAGGGTGAGGAGGGTTTTTCGCCCTTTGCCTTGTCTTCCTTACCGAGGGTAAGAAGAGGAAGGAGTAGGATGAGGAGAAAGGTGCACGAAAAGAGCTGAAGTGCCATGACTTATCAGTTGTAAGCACTTAACTCGTTGGAATGTCTTAATTGTTGTTCGTTTGTGTAGACGTATGGTGCCTATTTATAGTGAATCTCTTCGGGGTTGCGGGGATGAAGATGATGCGTGTTGACTGGTCTATCTTCTCAATTCCCACTTGGAAATGTGACTTTGTTTTTTGAATTGGAAAATGTGACCTTTCAAGAACTTTAAATCATCCAATTGTAACAATACATTATAAACCTTTTTGTTTGCCCTTTTCAGATAGACATGATTTAAAGAGTTTACAATGTCATCGAAGTTTCAAATTAAATGTTTGATGATGCGTGACTAATCTTTCTTGTTTTGATGTAATTAAGAACAAATATATATGATAACCGTAACTCTTTAATATCTCTTTTAATTACGAATTAAGAAACTCCAATGTTTCATGCCTTGCATGAAAGCCCAGACTTAGTAATCTTGGCGTTAAAGCCACTCTTTCCTTCGAGTATTATACTCCGTCCCTTTCATTTTGAGGAGGAACGAGAGAAGTTCTTAAGGAGACGGGGGAAGACTCGTGTAACAGGTCTTTGATGACCAAACGTAGAATTAGGTGTAAGACGGCTTCATTGGCGTGGTTTGTGGTGGTATAGTTGGGCTAAAGAAGAGACATAGAAAACAGGCTAAAGACTTGGAAGACCGGTTACAGAAGCAGTTCCAGATGACGTAAATTTGGGTAATCTTCTGCGAAGTTTGGCCAAAGAGTTTGCTCCTTTAAAGGGTACCGAACTTTGTTTTTAATTGCTTTCAACCGAAGCAGCATTTTACTAGTTGTCTGCTAGAGATGATAACGTACTTACACAGGCAAAAAATGCCTGTTGCTGCTAGAATATTGATCGGGAACCACGGCTGGGAAATGGACCTACAAAATAGAACACGGAGTGACCACCGGCGATGTTTCGGTGGAGGATGCTCCGATGCTAAAGTCAGAACGTCGCTACTAGGGTAGAGCTCTGAATAGCAGAAAATGCACTGGGTGCTTGTGTGTGAACTTGTCTGTGTACCTGAGGATTTTCCCATTATATAGGCCATTTCCAGACTCCTCTCTCCTTTACGACTCTTTTCTCCCTGATCCTTAACGTATTAGAGCCCTATTAGGACTATCCTTTTAGCAGTTGAGTCCTAAACGGGTTCTATCACCTCTCTCAGACTCTGTCCCGATACAGATTCCTTAATCCGCCCAAAATATTGCAACAGAATTGGGGAAGTTAAGATACTAAGGGGCGCTGCCGGTATGTGTGTAAGGGGAGCGAATTTTTGACATTGGTCACACCTTTTCGTGAACTTTATCGCGTCTCTCTGCATCCCTTGCCAGTAATAGCCTTGCCTCAAGATTTTGTGCGTTAGATTTCTTCCATCACTCACGTGTCATCAGTTGGTTAGGTGGATATTTTAGCTATATCATAATGCCCCCTGCCTTTGACGGTTCCCTTGAGTGAACGGTTAAAGGCATATGTGTAAAGACTGACCGAAGGCAGTTCAGCTATGGATTTTCCATGTCTGTCATTCAGCGGAGCTTTTTAGAATTCCACACTCAAAAGCATGTGCTAGGGAGATCTACTCGAGAGCTCTGGTCGGAAATCCTGGTCGGGAGCTCTGGTCGGACGTCCTGGTCGGGAGCTCTGGTCGGACGTCCTGGTCGGGAGCTCTGGTCGGACGTCCTGGTCGGGACCTCTAGCCTATCATCCTGGTCGGGAGGTCTGGTCGGACGATCCTGGTCAGGAGGTCTGGTCGGACGCCCCTGCTCGGACATCCACACGCCGGTAATCTGGTCGGGAGACCTGCTCGGGCAGTCTGGTCGGACGATCCTGCTCGGGAGGTCTGATCGGACGCCGCTGCTTGGACATCCATTCACCGGCAATCTGGTCGGGAGACCTGCTCGAACAGTCTGGTCGGACGGCGCTGCTCGGGCAATTTGGTCGGACGGCTCTGCTCGGACAAGCGGGATGTCTGGTCGGATGCCGCTGCTCTGGCAAACCTACTCGGGCAGTTTGGTTAGACGGTTCTGCTCGGACAACCCTGCTCGGGCAGTCTGGTCGGACGCCGCTGCTCGGGATACCCTGCTCGGGCAGTTTGTTCGGGAGACCTGCTCGGACTCCCTGGTCGGACGCCCTGGTCAAGTATCCTTGCTCGGGCTGTCTGTTCGGGAGCCCTGCTCGGACTCCCTGGTCCAGTATCCTTGCTCGGGCTGTCTGTTCGGGAGACCTACTCGGACTCCCTGGTTGGACGCACCTGCTCGGAAACCCCTGCTCGGGCAGTCTGTCATTGTGCTGGGCATTAATAAAATTCTTCTCGGGAGTGGATCAGTTTTTGTCTTGCCACGTGTCAGGGAACCATGCAGGCGTCTTGAATGTTGAGGCGGCTACATTTTGAATTTCAAAATTTAATGCTCTGGGAATCCTGCAAGACACATGTCTTGAATGTTGCCGCCTTCGTAAGGGCAGTTACTCCCACTCCCTTCTATATATTTGGACTCATCTCCTCATTTGCCCCCTGCTACTCACTCTCACTCTGTTCGGCTCATCTTTTAACAAGTAAGTTTCTTTTCTTTTCTTCCTGTTCGGCACATATCTATTTCCTTTTCATAGCTCTCCACATCGTAGCTTCTGTTAGAATATGTCTTCAACAACTTCGAGTAGTTCTTCGTCGCCTTCCAGTAGTTCCACATAAAACAATTTAGAAAGTGATTCTGAAAGTAAATCTTCAC
Organism: Escallonia herrerae; assembly: GCA_033070095.1. Lineage (NCBI taxonomy): Eukaryota > Viridiplantae > Streptophyta > Magnoliopsida > Escalloniales > Escalloniaceae > Escallonia > Escallonia herrerae. The sequence goes on from JAVXUP010001263.1 coordinate 105,904, forward strand.
AAGTAGGTACTTCAACTTATAGGAGTCAAGTAGGACCTTCTACTCCCCAAGCCAGCACTTCGTTTCACCATAGAGATGCTCTTGGGAAAATCAAGGATGAAGTCGAGGATATATTTGATGAAGACACTTGGTTCACCGCAGATGAGAAGAGGAACAAGATGACAAAAAAAGCATAGTCGAGCTTTTGAAAGAGTATCCTTTGCTTCCTCCCTTTTCTGCTCGGGTTCCTGCACTCTAAGAGCCTACCAACTATGGTATGAACTTGGAAACGAGTGTCTACGAAGGCCAAATTAGATCTGGCTATAGAGTTCCAATGCACCCCTTTGCGGTTGCCTTTTTCAACCACTATAAAATGGTGCCAGGTCAACTTGTGCCCAACAGGTGGAGAAAACTAGTTGGCTTGATCTATCTTGTGCAGACCTCAGGGTATCCAGTGACTGTCGATGATTTCATGAGATTATACCTTGAAGTATGCTTTATAAAGAGTGTGGCCAAAGGTGATGGTTGGTATTATATTCACAACCAAATCAGAGTAATAAAGGGAGGTCCCAAATCCAACAAAGGTTGGCACTCCCGATACTTCTTCATTCAGAGGCCAAGCGGCAAATGGGAGTTCCCAAGAAAGTGGAACGGTTTCTGTAAAGATTTTGAAAAGGATGGGTTCTTGGCTCCCAATGCTATGACAAAGAAACTGCTTGATCACATAAAGAGGAGGGGTGTTCTCAATATTGATGAGCCCCTTACAGATCAAGAGATGCGGCATGCGGGGCTCATTCCTCCTGCCTCCGCTAAGCCTGTTTCTCCGACTCCTGTTTTAGAACCTCGAATTGTTTTGAGGCCTAAGGCTCAAGACCCGACGATATATACGCTGTCTTCTAGGACTCCAAGTCTAGGTAGAGTCTAAAGCCATGTTTATGTATCTCTTTCCTATGTAATTGTAAACATGTTACCTAACCCTGTTCTTTTTACAGAAATGGCTGGCAAAGGAGAAGGTGCAAAAGGCGACTTTTTGGGTCTGCTCCAAAAGGCTTCGAAGGGGAAAAGGAAGGAGAGCACAGGGGAAGGTTCTTCCCCTCTTGTAAAAAGGCTTCACGCTCCAACTCCTCCAGTACCTCCGCTTGTGGTTGAGGATCTTCCAATTGAGAAGGATCCAATTTTTCATCCCAGATGGACCATTAAGAGAGGCAACTCGGGAATGCCCCATTCACATGTCTCTGCTCAACACTTAGCTCACGGGGTGTTGCCAAGTGATAAACTCACCTTGGAAAACCAGCCTCATGAGGCCTTTGCTATGGCGCACGTCCAGGCTGCTTACAACGTAATTTGAATTACTTCACTCTCTTTGGGGCTGTCAATTAAACTCTTCTCATCTTTCTACCACATAATCGTCTTCATCTCTCTTTCCTTTTCAGGCATACTGCTATAGCAGCCAGATGCAGGACAGGTTCTCGATGGCGATGGACGTGGCCCGTAATGCTGAGACTGACAAGAGAGCAGCCAAAGGCAAGGCTGGCAAACTTGATAAGGAGGTCAAGAACCTCAAGATGGAGAATGCTGATCTGCTTACCAAGCTTAGTCATCTGGAAAAAAGATGTGAGAAGCTGAGGCATGAAAAGTTCGAGGTCGGGAACAAGGCCATCCAGGCATTCCTTGATGGTACAGCTGGTGATGAATGGCTCCAGAAGCGGACTGAAGATGGGCTTTCCATCTTTCAGGAGGGCTTCCAAAAAGCCAAGGAACTAACGATGGCCAAGTATCCGAGCCTTTTCTTGGACGACGTTGTGGTGCCCAGCTTTGAGTCACCGTCTGGGGAAACGGCCGTGCCTACTGAAGCTGGAGATGCTATTTATCCCGGGGAGAAGAGTGTCCGATCAGGGAATGCTCCTGCATCTTAGGACAACTTATCTTTATTCCCCTATTTTGCAATTTCCATTTGATGTGCCCCCAATACTTGTGTTGCCTCAGAGGCTTGCAAATGGATATTATTACTCTATTTTTGTTTACCCCTTGAGGGGTTTTATTTTTGCAATCGTGTTTTTGGATATTTCACCTTTTGCATTGTTTTTACTTTGACATGAACCCTTATCGTCAACTAAGGGCTGGCAAAGAAGCCTCGCACTCACGCTTGGCTGAATTTCGAATTAACAAAACAGGGTGGGGCGACGATCCCCCGCATGGCTTTGCCGTTTCTCGGGCTAGAACTAAAGCTTGACTGTGTGAGGTAAGACTTGTGTCTTACCCTATCACAATGGGTGATACCTTGCTTGAGCAACATTCGTGGTTTTACTTTGACGCGAACCCTTATCGTCAGCTAAGGGCTGGCAAAGAAGCCTCGCACTCACGCTTGGCTAGATTTCGAATTAACAAAACAGGGTGGGGCAACGATCCCCCACATGGTTTTGCCGTTTCTCGGGCTAGAACTAAAGCTAGACCGTGTTAGGTAAAACTTATGTCTTGCCTTATCACAATGGGTGATACTTTGCTTGAGCATCATTCGTGGTTTTACCTGATCGGGCAGTCTACTCGGGTAGTCTGCTCGGGTATTGAATGTACGTCGTTCTTGGGAACATGGATATCGTTCTCCGAGCTAACCATTCATCGTTGTGCTAATGCAAGCAATACTTCTTTCCAATAATGGTAAAGATGTTAATATTAAATAGATGAAACGATATACTTCAAACTGAAGAAGATGAAGAAGATTTTTATTATAATTGAAATACTTCATCTCTACTATCCTTCTGTGTTCTATCCCACTTTTCTCCCCAAAAAAGAAAAACGTCTTGTAACAGATACAAGACTCTACTGGTAGTACTGCCTCAAGTTGTCAGCATTCCATGTTTGCGGGATCGCATCTCCTGAAAGTGTTTCAAGTGAACAAGCGCCTGGTCTAAGCACCTTCGATATTTTGTAAGGTCCTTCCCAGTTTGACGACAACTTCCCCACAGCAGCCTTCGGGTCTGAAACTTCCAATTTTCTGAGGACTAGATCCCCAACTCTAAATATCCTCATTCGAACCCTTCGATTGTAGAATCGCGCAACTCGTTGTTTCGTTGAAATCATCCGATCTAAGGCTTGGGCTCGCACATCATCTAACAAATCCAGATTTCCTCTAAGATTCTCCTCATTTTTTGCCTCCAAAAATTGCAACACTCGAACCGTGGGGAGGCCCACTTCTACGGGCAGCAGTGCCTCTGTCCCGAAACACAGCAGAAATGGTGTCTTGCCTGTCACTGAATGGGGTGTTGTGCGGTATGCCCAAAGTACCTTCGAAAGTTCATCAACCCATGCCCCCTTAGCATCGTCCAGCTTTTTCTTCAACCCTTGAAGGATTGAGCAATTCATGTTCTCTGTTTGTCCATTGGATTGAGGATGAGCGACTGATGTAAAACAGAGACTGATAGAAAGACCTTCGCAAAAGCTTTGAAAGTTAGAATTATCGAATTGCTTCCCATTATCGGTGATCAGGATCTTTGGAACCCCAAAGCTACAGACAACGTTCTTCCAGAAGAACTCTTCACATTTCGATGCTGTTATGGTAGCCAACGGTTCAGCCTCAGTCCATTTTGTGAAGTAGTCGATGGCGACTATCACAAATTGCCTTTGCCCGGTAGCCATCGGAAAGGGGCCCAAAATATCCATCCCCCACATTGCAAACGGAATTGGGGAAGTTAAGATACTAAGGGGCGCTACAGGTGTGTGTGTAAGGGGAGCAAATTTTTGACATTGGTCACACCTTTTCGTGAACTTTATCGCGTCTCTCTGCATCCCTGGCCAATAATAGCCTTGCCTCAAGATTTTGAGCGCTAGATTTCTTCCACCCAAGTGTTGTCCGCAAATACCTTCATGAACCTCCTGTAACGCATAATCTGCCTCTTTAGGGGTCAGGCACTTTAGGTATGGCAGGCTAAAAGACTTCTTGTATAGCACACCATCTGCAAGGGCAAACCGAGCAGCTTTAGCACGTAAATTACGTGCTTCGCTTCTCTCTATAGGTAATGCCCTCGAGGCGAGGTACGGAATAATTGGGTCCAACCAGCACGGTTCATACTCTATCACATCCACTTCATTTGAGAGCTGGATACTTCTTTCTTGGAGGAACTCAATGTATATTGCACGTGAGAACTCCGAAATATCTTTGGAAGTCAGTCTTGACAGTGAGTCTGCTTGGGCATTTTGGTCTCGCGGTATGTGGCGGACGGCGAAATTCTTGAACTTAGTGGCTTCTGTCTTCACGGCCTGGAGATATTGGGCCATTCTATCATCTTTCGCTCCATACTCTCCCAATATATGATTCACAACTAACTGAGAATCGCTGTGTATGGAGAGAGAGTTGACTTTCAGAGAGTGTGCCAACCTTATTCCTGCTAATAGCGCTTCGTACTCTGCTTCATTATTTGATGCCTGAAAGTTGAAGCGAAGGGCATACTCAATCTTGAACTTTTCGGGGCTGATCAGTATAAGCCCGGCTCCGCTATTTCCAACCTTGGAAGAACCGTCGACATAAAGAAGCCAAGGATCCGAAACTTCTGAAAGAATCAACTGCTAGGGGTCTTTCGGTATTGTGCACTCAACAAGAAAATCTAATAAGGCTTGAGCCTTAATTGCTGTATGGGGTTGGTACTTGATATCAAATTCACCCAGTTCCACCGACCAGTTTACCAATCTCCCCGACACATCAGGATTTTGGAGAACTTTCCCCAATAGCTGATCAGTCAACACAACGATGGTGTGCGACTGGAAATATGGTCTCAGTTTTCTAGCCAATGTGATAAGGGCAAGGGCCACTTTGTCTATTCGAGGGTATCTGGTCTCCACGTCTTGCAGGACCTTGCTTATGTAATAAACAGGTCTTTGCTTGCCTTCTTCTTCTCTGATCAAGACCGTGCTCACCGCTACCTCACTGATCGATAGGTAGGAACAAGTCTTCACCAGTAACTGGCTTTGTAAGAAGCGGCGGGGACGATAAATAACGCTTCAATTCCTCGAATGACTTTTGGCATTCTTCTGTCAACTCGAAATCTTTCGCCTTCCTGATAGCCTTAAAAAAGGGAAGGCATTTTTCCCCTGATTTGGACATGAACCTTCCTAAAGCAGCTATTCTTCCTGTAAGTTCCTGAACCTGCTTGATTGTCTTAGGCGACTTCATGGCATGAATGGCGCCTATCTTCTCTGGGTTGGCTTCAATACCCCGCTGAGATACCATAAATCCTAAGAACTTCCCCGACGCTACGCCAAACGCACACTTGAGTGGGTTTAGCTTCATGTTATAAGCTCTCAGGATGTCAAAGGTTTCTTTGAGGTCTTTCACATGAGCCTCCGTTTTTACACTCTTCACCAGCATGTCATCCACGTATACCTCCATATTTTCCCGATTGAATCGTGGAAGATCATGTTAACAAGGCACTGATAAGTTGCCCCAGCGTTCTTTAGTCCGAAAGGCATGACTTTGTAGCAATATAATCCTCGTTCTGTAATAAAGGCGGTTTTGTGAATATCGTCTACGCACATCTTGATCTGGTTGTAACCAGAATACGCATCCATAAAGCTCAACAGCTCATGACCTGAAGTTGCATCAATCAGGATATCAATTCGTGGTAGCTGGTAACTGTCCTTTGGACAGACCTTGTTGAGGTCAGTGAAGTCGATGCATATTCGCCAATGGTCGCTCGACTTGGGTACCATCACGACATTGGCGATCCAATCAGGGTATGATATCTCCTCGATGAATCCGGCTGCCAACAACTTGTCAACTTTTTCCTCGATTTTTACCTGTCTTTCTGGAGCGAACGTTCTCTTCTTTTGCTTGACCGGCTTCTTGAGCGGGTCCACATTCAATTTATGGGTGATCACTTCTGGATCAATCCCGGGCATATCCGATGCCGTCCAAGCGAAGATATCTGAGTAGCTCTGCAATAAGTCCACAAGCTTGAGCTTGAGGTCGTCTGACAATCCTGTCCCTACCCTTACTGTTTTCTCTTGGTTGCCTGGGTATAGCTCGATATAAAAGAGGTCTTCAGTGGGCTTACCTCTTTTGACTTTGGTCTCATCCCTGAAATCTTCAATCATGAGGGTTTCATTGGCTCTGTTTCGGCATGATGCCATGTAGCACTGCCGAACCACCTGGTCTCCCTTGACTTCCCAAACTCCATTCTCCGTGGGGAATTTCATTTTCATGTGGTATGTTAATACCACCGCCCTTAACTAGTTTAATGCTGTTCGGCCCAAAATTGCATTATAGGCCGAAGGAACACGTACCACCACGAAATCTAGCATCAGCTTAGCTTGGTTCGGAGGGGCACCTACAGTCACTGGTAATGCAATAATTCCCTCGCAAACAACAGGGTGGTTAGAGAAACCGTATAGAGGCGTATCTATCTTCCGTAAGTGGTCGGATGGGATGTTCATTCTTTGAAACACCTCATAAAAGAGTACTTCCACTGAGCTTCCATTATCTACGAGGATTATTTTCACATCGAAGTTTCCCCCCCGAAGTGTAACTACCAGGGGGTCATCATGAGGTGTTCTTGTGTCTCCCACATCGTCATCAGAGAAGGATATTGTTGGGGCCGGTTCTTTGTTCTGCTTTTTAGTCAACGGTCCCACAGTTGTGAGGACTTCCCTTACGTAAGCTTTTCGTCCTTGTCCGGAAGAGCCTCCTGCGGCGATTCCTCCTGAGATAGTATTGATGACGCCCGTATTTTCTCGCACTTCCTCTCTTCCTGCTAAGGGGGTGGCTTCCCACTTTTCATTTCTTTGATTGACATACCCTCGCAGATGTCCCCGTTTGATAAGAGCCTCTATTGCACGCTTGAGCGATTCATACTTGTCGGTAGTATGACCATGGTCATTGTGGTAATGGCACCACAAATTCCTATCTCTCTGACTGGGCACCGACCTCATCTTCTCTGGTCTTTCCAGTATCTCTTTATCCTTTATCTCATGGAGAATCTGCAATGGTCTTGCATTCAATGGCGTCATATTCTTCATGTTGAACATTTCTTTGGGGCGCCTTTCGTCCCTCCTTGAACGCTTAGAATCCCGTCCACTTCTTGGACTATCTTCTCGAGCTCTCTTTTCTTGCCCTTGCCCATTGTCTCCTCTGTGTTCTTTATGGGTTTCCAAGTATTCTTCGGCCTGGATGTACTTGTTGGCTTTATCCAACAAGCCGCTCATGTTTCCAGGGGGGCTCTTATTTACTGCAAATGCAAACTTGGTTGTAGGATGAAGCCCGAGCATAAAAGCTGTGTACTTTACTGACTCATCCAGGTTATCTATTTCTAATGTCGCCGCGTTGAAGCGTCCCAAATACTGCGACAAGGATTCGTTCCTTTCTTGGACTACGTTGAAGAGACTAGCCGAATTCTTCCTCCGAGTTTGGCTGCTCACAATATGTTTCTGAAATAAGTCAGACAGCTGGGGGAAGGAATGGATGGACCTAGGTCATAGAGACTTAAACCACGCATGCGCTGCCTTCCTCAAAGTGGTTGGGAATGCCCGGCACATGACTGCATCTGAGACCTGGAGGAGCAGCATATTTGTTTGAAACTGGTAGACGTGCTCTCCGGGGTCTCCGTTCCCATCATATAAATCGCACTGTGGCATCCGAAAATTAGGAGGGAGTTTTGCCTTCTCAATTGCTTTGGACAGGGTGTATCCAGAATCCTCCCTTAGAGGAGTGAATTCCTCCGGGCATGGCCCGGAGGTGGGTTTACGAGAAGTTCACCCTTGGGGACACACTTTTCATCCGGAGCCATGAATTCGTCCTTGGGGACAATGCTTTTGGTCCGCGCAGCGTCGTCCTCGAATTTTGCCGCTTACCACGGGCGGCGAATTCGTGCTGTCCTCTATTGACTTCTCTCGTCAGAGATATGATTCGCTTTTGGCGACATGTTTCTCGATTTCTTGTTATGGCTGATAGCTGGGATCAGTCTCTGATTTATGACTTTGACCATAGCTGGACCTTGAGGTCAGTCTAAGGCGAAGGTCGCTGGGATCCAGATGTGTATGGTTAGTAGAAATCGTCGGGGCCACCGCTTTAAGCTTCTTCTGTAAGGTAGTTACCACGCCCTTAAGTTCGTGGACTTCTCTGGTCAGATCTGCGTTCGGAGTATCAAACAGCTTTTGGGTCAGGCGATGGCGCAAATCTCCCCTCTTTAGAAGAGAGGTCATGGAACGAGTTCCCTGGGAACTGTCAGTCGTCTTCAGGGTGATTGAAGTCACATTAATCCAGTCGTTACTAGAATGCCGTTGTCTTCGGCTGAAGCCTCTCGATCTCGCTCGCTGATTTTGGACGGAGCGACTGGCTGGAGGAGTGTCTGAAGGTGATTGCCTGGCCATGTTCCTTATCGGTCCCACGGATGGCGCCAAAATGTTGTTGCTAGAATATTGATTGGGAACCACGACTGGTAAATGGACCTACAAAATAGAACACGGAGTGACCACCGGGATGTTCCGGTGGAGGATGTTCCAATGCTAAAGTCAGAACGTCGCTACTAGGGTAGAGATCTGAATAGCAAAAAATGCCCTGGGTGCTTGTGTGTGAACTTGTCTGTGTACCTGAGGATTTTCCCATTATATAGGCCATTTCCAGACTCCTCTCTCCTTTAGGACTCTTTTCTCCCTGATCCTTAACGTATTAGAGCCCTATTAGGACTATCCTTTTAGCAATTGAGTCCTAAACGAGTTCTATCACCTCTCTCAGACTCTGTCCCGATACAGATTCCTTAATCCACTCAAAGTCATTCATGCCACGTGTCATCAGTTGGTTAGGTGGATATTTTAGCTATATCAATGCCAAAACAAATTCAAACATTCTTGGCTACCTTAGTAATATGGTATCTTTAATTTGTACTGTTTATTGAATGATGTTCCTATAGGATTAACCAGTAAAATGAACTGAAAAATTCCACACATAAACATATTGAAAAGATCTCAGAAAATTGCCATATTGGCGAATCAGGATCATTTACCAAATATTCACTCGTGTGTATTTGAAGAGGAACAAACTTTGGCTGCTAGTCCGGTTATAGGAATCTTCCTCCAACCCCATATATAGTGACAAGTAATAGCTGCTAAATGTCTTTAATGACTTTTCTGTTAACACTTTCAGCGACAGCTCTTAACAGCACTTTTTTAGCGTTACTAAATAAAAGCCATTAAAAACATTTAGTAATCATCAATTGTCGCTACATGGGGGTAGAAGAAAGATTCCTTCAACCCGGGTAGCAGCCAAATTTTTTCCTTTGAAAACAACTGTTGACGTGTTTGTGGGAGATAAGGTTGGAGGGAGTCAGAAGAATAAGTGGGTTGAAAAGAGAATCTGGGGGCATTTAAATGTGAAGATAATGGAGGATTATAGAACAAACTTTGTCTGCTATCCAGGTTGGAGGATCTTCATCCAACCCCATATATAGTAACAATTAATAATCATTGAATGTTTCTAGTAGCTTTTCTGCTAACACTTTCAACTACAATTCTAAGCAGCACTTTTTTAGCGTCACTAAATAAAAGTCAGGAGAAACATATAGCGACCACTGACTGTCGCTATATGAGGAGTAAGATGAAGATTTCTTTAACCAGGATAACAACCAAATTTTTTTCAATTTGAAGTGGGAGGATTTGAATGTGGAGATATGGAAGATTTAAAGTGAAAGGATTTAATTGTGGAAATAGTAGAAGATTTGAAGTGGGATTGGGCGTGGTTGAAGAAATGGCGGGTGAGGAGTCTTGGCAGACAGTGGAGGGATTTGATGATGGGTTTGAATTTAATTAAGAGGAAGATAGGGTGGTGAGAGATTGGTGGGGTTGGATAATGGTTGGAGGGGAATTTGAATGCGGAGAAAAATGGGGAGTTTGACTAAGCACACGTGGAAGGCTGATTCGAGGCAGAGGAAGATGCTTCTTGCAAAGGATGTTCACATCCACCTTGCATGGGAAAAACTTGTTCAACAAATTTAACATGACGCGAGAGGTAAAGTTTGTTAGACATGGTCAAAATATTTGTATGCTGACTGAGTGGTGGAATAACCAAGAAAAATACAGGGAATGGAGCGAGGTTGAAGTTTGGAGTACGTGTGTATGGACGAAGCCAAGGGTAACAGAGACAACCGAAAATTTTTAAACGGGTTTAATTAGGGGGACGATGAAAAAGTATTTCAAATGGAGATTTAAAATTAAGAACAGGAGTTGGAAGACGATTGATGAGAAAAACAGCTGTGAGAAATGCACGTGGCCAGAATTTGAGCTGAAGGAGGTTCTACCAGTTTCAACTATGTGCCAGTGACGGCGTTCGGAAGTGCCATTATGTTCAGGTGTATAGGTGGGGTGTTGAAATGAGAGATGCCATTAGTAGTAAGAATTTTGTTGAGGGATGTATATTCACCACCATTGTTGGAGTAAACGGAGATTATTGGTAATTGAAAAAAAATTTCGACCAACTTTTTGAATTGAGAAAATAGAACTTGAGTGTCAGATTTTTTTCGCATAGGATATAGCCAGATATATTTGGAGTAATGATCGACAAAAATAAGATAATAGCGGAAGTGATCATGTGAAAATTCAGTGGGTCCCCAAACATCAGTGTAAAGTAATTGTAATGGCCGAGAACTGGTAAAAGAATTTACGTCAAACGACAATTTAGGACTTTTATTGCAATCACAAAAGTTACAATGAAAAGAATTGTTGAAAGAAGGGAGATCACCTAGTTTGTGCGACTTGAGAGTTGAATGTAGAACTCGTAGTGATTGGTGACTGAGACGCTAATGCCATTCAGTAAGCTGAGATTTGGTGGTAGAGTGAACTTGTGGAGTGGGTAAAGAGGACATGCAATAAACATTATTTACATTATTTCTGTGAAGAAGTGTCGGCCCCCATGTGTAGATCCTTCACCACAATATAGAAGGGAAAAAAATTCAAGTGAGACATTATTCGATTGACGAAATTTGGCAACAGAAATTAGATTGCGATTAACTGAAGGAACACATAAAACATCATTAAAGGGAAAAGTGGTATGGGGGGTACGCAATTTGGCGTGGCCCACGTGAGAAATTTGCAAACCTGAACTATCACTTATATGTATTTCATCGGGGCTGCCACAGTCCGTATAAGTGTGAAGATTGTCCATATCAGACGTGACATGGTGAGATACGCCAGTGTCAAATAGCCAGGATGGTGAGACTGAACGGTTGAATGTGGTTGCATTTGCAGTGGGTGTAGTAGTCTGTGGTGAATGGACATGATACATGGATTGAACATCGTTTTCGCGCAGAAAATGGGCGAGTTTGCGGCATTCATTTGTCGCATGACCAAGACGATCATAGAAGCGATAGTGCAAAGAGGACCAAGGAAAGGTCATCTGATTGTGTGTGTTTGATGACCAATGGTTGCGATTGGCCGAGTTGGTATTGGAACGACCATGAGTGTGATTGGTGCCGCAAGGAGAAAATTGATCAGAATGGTGCCCAGAGGAAGCGCTGTTAGAATTTGGCACGATTCAAGGTGAGAACCTGTTGGGGCGATAAGTATAATTCGCCGTAGCAATGGAGAGAGGAGTAGAATCTTCCTTCTTGAGATGGAGTTCATAGTCTCCAAGTTTGTCCTATAGCTCATCAAGTAAAATTGGTGTGTCACGAGCTTGGATGGCAGCAGTGATTTCTTGGAATTCAGGGCTTACACTGGCAAGAGTATAGAGCACTAAGTCATCCTCAGATAGAGGGTAATCAACAAGTGCAAGATCATAAGCTATTGCATGCAGGTGTTGGAGATATGCCTGAATGGAGCGAGTGCCGCGAGGGTTGTTGAGAAGACGTTCTTTGAGGGACATAACTCGCAAACAAGACTTGTTTGCAAAGAGCACGGGGAGACGTTCCCATGCTTCCTGTGAGGAGGAAAAGGTGGAGATGTGAGGTCGAATGGTGTCAACACAACTACCAAGCATTGCGTTAAGGATGAGTTGATCTTGGCGATGCCAAAAGGATATATTCAGGGTTGGGAATTCGTTTTGTAGAGGTGGAGGATTCATGGATGATTTGTGGAGGTGGTGGAGTTGAACCATCAATGAAACCAAGGAGATTATGGCCAATGAGACCGGAGAATAGTTAAGTTTGCCATACAGTAAAGTTGTGGTATGTAAGTTTGGTAAGGAGGTGGGATGGTGCATTGAAAAGTATCATGGAATTTGCTATGGATCGGAAAAAAAGTGAGCTTTTAATCAAGGAGGCTCTTGATACCATATGAGAACAACTGTGATAGTTTTATTCACATCAGAATACCTTCATTTGGCAGGACTATATACAGAAGGTTGTGGAAGTTGGTGAGTGTTATATGGAGACTTCTATGGTATAAGTTACATTGAATATTTAAATGATACATCTAAAATGTGGTGTGCAGACTTAGGATAGAGCTAGCAGCTGCCTTGCGCATGAACAGGCAGCTGTTACGGCTGTCACGTGAACTGATTGGTTGTGGCTTGCATGACAAGCTACCTCTTGACAACTAGTCTCGCTTCATTGTGGTAGAAGCCTATGCTAACACCCTCTCACGCCATCTCTCTTCAAGTTGTCTCTTGCGTACAAGCATTTTTTTGCAGACCACAAGTCCACACCTGCATGTAGAGGCAACTAAGAGTCTAAGGGATGAGATGCATTAAGGCACAGCCTAAGAGAAGTTATCAATGTATCATGCATCAATGCAGTCTAAGAATCCAAGTCTCCAAGAGATGTGATCAGTAACGAACTAGCCTGTTATTCCCCCCATGTATAGGCAACAGTAAAGGCCCACTGAACTTCATCAGATTAACGGGATAATGACACAGGGAGAAAGAATGTCCCTTATGGTACACCTTCCCTTAAAGTACTCCAGATGCCTTAATGACATAACCCACAATAATTTTCGCGACTGGCTTTCGCGTCTTCTTCACGAGTACTTCTGTTTGCCATTTAATTGCTGTTTGGGGTGTGTACTTGGGGTAAGAGGGTTGTGTTTGATCGACAGAATCACTGCTCATTAGGCTCTGTGCATGGTAAGTTGGGCCTGGGACAAACAGCACTTAGAGTAGGCCTCTAGAAAGGGTAAGGTTGGCTTACTGTTGAGGAGGAGCAATAAACAGGGGAAGGCGATAGATATTGAACCAAAATGCACAACACCTCCCCATGTTTTAAGAGATCAGCGTAATGAAAATGAAAAAGTCGCCCGGGCTGTAGAAACTTCGCAAGTGACAAGGTACCATCAGTTAGGTCATTACATGCAAGAGAAATATGGTAATTTCGATAAGCCAAAGTATTTTTATTACTTACGTAATTTTTGGATTTTTATCATCAGGAGATTTTAATTCCTGGTTCTCGAAGGATCTAAGGGTCTCATTAGTCGATTTTAAGTGCTAGGTTACTATATTAATTAGGAAAAAATATCCGGTAGTTGTCTAACGCTATGTCACATGTATATGTGGTATTGGATTACCATTAATATCTTGTCAACTCAACAGAGTGATCATGCGTGGACAACAATACAAAATCTTAATTTTAGATGACCATGGTTAGTAAAATATTGAAATTCAAAATTTTACAATAATTTTGAAAATATCGCTCACCAATTTCTGCCATCAATATATTTCTATTTCTCATTCCCGTTCTTCACATTCATCTTCCTTCTCTTCTCTTTCATTAGGCAATAGATAAGAGACTACCGTAGAACCTTCAGCATCATAATCCCTTTTCATCCAGGATATTTCCTCTACCAGGCAATCCTGTATAATTGATCTGAAGAGACGAGTTTAGTATGCTGTTGATGTCAATCCAGCTCTTCCCAGACAACTTTTTCTTAACCCTGCTGCCTTCCATTAGCTTCCTAATGTTAACAGCATCATCCCACCGCCCGACCGCTTTGTAAACATTGGCGAGGAGAACGTAACTCAAATAATGGTTTGGATCCAATTCCATTATTTTCATAGCAATGCCCTCAACGACGATAGAATTTGTACAAGTAGTGCAAACACCAAGAAGAGCTGCCCAAAGGGAGTAATCATCACTAAAATCTGCCTTGCATATTAAATCTTCAGCTTCGTCTATCTGCTCCGCACGACCTAGGAGATCAATCATGCAAGTATAATGCTCGATTCCAGGTTTAATCCCATAATCTTGGGCCATTGAGCCAAAATATTTACGCCCTGAATCAACCAAACCCGCATGGCAACAAGCAAAAAGAACCCCTAAGAAACTGATGGGCTTAGGCCCCTCCTTAACCATCTCTCTAAAAATCCTAAGAGCTTTATCACTTTTTCCATTCTGAGCAAATCCAGATATCATCGGGTTCCAACTTATCAATATCCTAACAGGCATCTGTTTAAAAGTCCTATAAGCAAAATTAATATGACCACATTTTGCATACAGATCAACTAAAGCTGTTAAAGGATACATTAGATTCTGCACCAAGCATTAAAGAAGAGAATCGAAAAACAATAATAGAAAATAGAGGCACACAAGATCTACGTGGTTCGGCGAAAGCCTACTCCACGGTGGTAGTAGTAATTTTACTATGTTTGTCACTGGAGATTACAGATCTTTGTCTCTCTCTACGAATCCTCTCAAAGAATGTCTCTTCTCTCTCCAAAGAAAGACTCTTTCTACTCAAAGAAGGACTCTTCCTCTCTTTTCTCTTGTCCTTAAAACACAATACAAACCAACATATATATATATATATATATATATATATATATATATATATATATATATATATATACTTAGAGAGAAGTAGTGACTTTCTCTAAATGACCAATGCGGGACAAGGCTTATATACTTAGGACTAAGTTGTAACTTTCTCTGAATAACCGATTTGGGATTCCCAAATATTCTGGGTTTTTTTTTTATCTAAGACACATTATCACAAATCTCCACCTTGGCTTGGATAAAACAAGCCACAAATAATATGAAAATATCACCTGCTGCTACCACACCTGCCTCATCGGGCTGTACCTTAAATACTGTTGATACCAATCAAATCTAAGCAATGCTTAAACTTGATCTCTGAAATATGCTTTGTCATCGTGTCCGCTGAATTTTCATCTGTGGAAATCTTCACTACCATAACAGTACCCTGAGAAACCACATCCTGAATAAAATGAAACCTGACATCAATGTGCTTGATCCTCTCATGGAACATCTGATTTTTGGTCAGATGTGTGGCACTTTGGCTATCGCAGTAAACAGTGCTAAACTCCTGCTTCAACCCCAAATCACCAACCAAGCCCTTCAACCAAATGGCTTCCTTCACTGCTTCGGTCACCACTGTGTACTTAGCTTCTGTAGTAGACAAGGCAACAATAGTCTGTAGAGTAGCCTTCCAACTGGTCACACAACTCGAAAAAGTGAAGATATATCCTGTCAAAGATCTCCTCCTATCCAAATCTCTAGCGTAGTCTGAATCCACATATCCAACAACTCTACCATTCACATCACTGCTCCGATGGTAGACAAAACCAATATCTGCAGTACCTCTCATGTATCGAAGTATCCACTTCACTGCATGCTAATGAGCTTTTCCAGGATTACCCATGTACCTACTAACCACACTGACTGCATGAGAAATATCCACTCTCGTACAAAACATAGCATACATGAGACTGCTTACTGCACTAGCATAGGGAACACATGCCATGTGCTCCACCTTCTCCTGGGTATGTGGGGAATCAGCTGCTGAAAGCTTGAAGTGTGCCTCCAAAGGAGTAGTCACAGGTTTAGAGTTTTTCATACCAAAGCGCTGCAGTACTCGCTCAATGTACTTTTTTGGGACAAGTACAAAATTCCTGTTGGTCGATCTCTTTGAATCTACATCCTTAATATCCTCTTTGCTGCACCCAAGTCTTTCATCTCAAATTTCCTTTTAAACTGCTCATTCAAACCATTGATATCTGACATCGATTTTGCAGCAATCAATATGTCATCAACATTTTTTTTTGGTGCAAATATGTCATCAACATACAACAGCAAGTATATATGAGAAACATCCGCGAGCTTCTGGAGATACACATAACTGTCATAAGTACTCTTGGTGTAACCTCTCTCGCTCATATGCCCAACGTGCATATGCCATAGCTTAGTAGTGTTAGAATCTATATCAGAAAATGAAGTTGTTGTTGTTGCTCCAGTAAATGTGCTACCCTGCAACAAATAGAGACTGTTTTATTTCAAACCCTCCATCACAACAAGAGCACCCTTCATTATTCTCATAACTCCACCTGTAGCTTGATAGCTACAACTGTTGGAGTCAAGCATACCCAACGAAATTAGATTTTTTTTCTCAACTCTGGAACGTGCCTGATATCAGTCAAAGTTCTCACAATACCATCATACATCCTGATCTGAATTGAACCTATCCCAACCACTTTACAGGCGACATCGTTTCTTATAAGAAATTTACCACCATCAAATGAGCGATAAGTGGCAAACCATTCCCTATTTGGACACCTGTGATAGGAGTAACCCATATCAAGAATCCATCCTCCATCCGAGGAACTGATAGTAACTGAGAGAACATCCACATCATCAGAATTATCTTCTATTATTCTAGCATTAGCCATCTTGAAATTATCTTTTTTTCTTCTCTTTACGCTTAGGACAATCCTTTCTATAATGCCCTTCCTTGTGATAATAATAGCACTTCAATTTTCTGGCCTTTGACTGAAACCTCGATCTTCCTCTATTTCTAGACCCAGCATGGTCAATGCTTTAGCCTCAATCCATCAGACCATCACCATGTTCTTCTTCCCTATTTTCTGAAACCTTATTTCTTAATTCCTGAGAATTTATCACAGCCTCAACCTCCTCCATTCCTATATAATAAGATAGTAACAAGATGTTCATATGACAGAGGTAAAAAAAAATAGCAAAAGTAAAGCTTTATCCTCATCTTCTATCTTAATATCAATATTTTGTAAGTCTAATATTACCTTGTTATATTTGACAAGATGATCACTAATCAATGTACCTTTTTTCATCCGAAGAGTATACAGCCGTTGCTTTAAATACATGCACTTTGTCAGAGACATCGTCATGTATAAGCTCTCCAATTTCAGCCACAGTCATTTCTTGAGAATTTTTTTGCAACATGTTGTCGGCTAAACACAGTAACATGGCACTATGGGCTCTCTCCAACATGTCTTCTTTTTCATCAGCAGACATCGATCGTATTAGGAAGCCCTTGTTTCCCTTTTAACGCTTTCAACAACCCTTGCTGAATTAAAATAACACTCATCTTTATCCTTTATAAACTGAAATCGTTTGATCGATCAAACTTCTCTAAATCATATTTCGTCAAAGTATTTGGCGCCATTGTAAGGTGCTTTTAATCTATCACTAAACCTCAGCTCTGAGAATACTTGTCAAAGGATACACTAGATTCCGCACCAAGTATTAAAGAAGAGAATCAAAAAACAATAATAGAAAATAGAGGCACACAAGATTTACATGGTTTGGCGAAAGCCTACTCCACGTGGTAGCAGCGATTTTACTATGTTTGTCACTGGAGATTATAGACCTCTGTCTCTCTCTACAAACCCTCTCAAAGAATGACCCTTCTCTCTCCAAAGAAAGACTCTTCCTACTCAAAGAAGGACTCTTCTCTCTTTGACCTAGTCAAAGAAAGACTCTTCCTCTTTTTTTTCTTGTCCTTAAAACACAATACAAGCCAACATATACACACACACACACACACACACACACACACACACACACTTAGAGAAAAATAGTGACTTTCTCTAAATAACCAATGCGTGACAAGGCTTATATACTCAAGACCAAGTTGTAACCTTCACTGAATAACCGATTTGGGATTCCCACACATTCTGGGTTTTTTTAATCCAAGACACATTATCACAAATCTCCACCTTGGCTTGGATAAAACAAGCCACAAACAATCTGAAAATATCATCTCCTGCTTTCACTAGCCATCGGCAGTCACCCGTCGCCGATGAATGAGTGTCTGCGGTCTGCCTGTCTGAGAGTGGGTGAGAGACTTGGCATCACAGAGAGAGTGAGAGTCACAGAGCGGGTGATGAGGTGAAATGATGAAAAACAAATCTTTCAGAAGTTAAGGGGGGTACATTAGCCCCCCTCATTCTAACGTAGCTTTGCCCCTTGCTTCAGCCTTCCCGAATTCCCACAAGCCGTCAAAATCGTCCCGAACGAAAAATGAAAGAGAAAAGAGAAGGAAGACGAAGGTGAAGAACAAGATTGAGAAATAGAAATGAAAATATATTGATGGCAGAAATTGTGAGCAGAATTTTCAAATTTTTTGAAAAATTTTTAATTTCAATATTTCACTAACTATGGTACCTAAAATTAAAGATTTGCTATTGTTGTCCACTTGTGATCACTTTGCTGAGTTGGCAAGATGTTAATGATAGTCTAACACCACCTATGCGGGTGACGTGACGTTAGACAACCACCGCATATTTTCTCATTAATTAAAGATGGTTTTTAGGTTACTACTTTTATTAGGTAGTGTTTTCCAAGTCTTTTGGGATCTATAGAAATAACCCTAATGTACCTGCGAGACAATTCAAACTTCGATCAAAATAGCCAATTTTCTTTGAGAATTCTTTCTTTGTTTCTGGTATGCTTTCATCACAAATCTTATGGATTCAAAAACGTAAGGCTCTCTCCTCTCTGAGAAAGGCAACAAAAAAGGAAAACCCATCCTCTCCTCCCTAATCCTTCTCTCCTCCCCCAGTCTTTGTTTCTGTCATCAATGCCAGAGCTTCCTGCAGTGTGTGGTGACGGGTAAACTATCTCGGGTTTTCTAATTAGTTTTTTTGGGTGAGATCCGAGTGGTAAGGCTGTAAGGGCACTAGATGGTTCTGTCGTCGCTGGTGATCATGTTGCAGATCCGTTGCAAATAATTCATCGCAGGCGATCAGTTTGGGGCTTAGATGTGGGGTAAGTTGTCCGATTCTTGGGTTTTGTCTTGGTTGACTTGTGGTGTGTTGCGGGTGTAGGGATTTTGCCGACAAGATTTGTATGTGGCGTTGCCACGGGTTGGCAAAGAATGGGGAGTCTAGGTCTAGGTCTTTTCTTCTAGGGTTTATTTTTCCCCTTCTCCCTATATGACACTACAAGAAACTGCCCCTTTAGCGACCGCCAGTCGCGGTCGCTAAATGGTGTACGACAGTCGTTAATCCCGTTTAGCGACCACAGACGGCAGTTGGTAGAGACTGGGTCACTAAATTTTAGCGACTGCAATTTTATTACAGTCGCTAAATTTAGCGACCGCGTTGACCAGATTTAGTGACCGCCTTGGCGGTTACTAAATTTTTTGGTTGTTAATAAATCTTTTTGTTTAGCAATTGTATTGACTGCATTAGCAACCACCTTGGCTGTCACTAATTTGTTGTCATCAATTTTTTTTGCAGTCGCTAACATTTTTTTACAATAATTTAACCTTTTTATAACAAATTTTGCATTTTATTTGGTAAAATTAGCAATCCTACTCATTACACTATCAAGCAAAACTCATTGCTTTAAACAACAAGTTGTTATTGCAATGGCAAAACCAAACTTTATACACAATAGACCGCACATGATTACGTATAAGTCTCACAAGTTTATCCAGTTAAAAGAGTGACGGCTAATACTCCCTAACTAATAATAATAGGAATAGGAACTAGAGATACAATACACTACATAAAGTTATTTTATTTGATGTTATATCTTTATTGCTTTCTTAATTGACTTGATGGATGACCTCAGAAATTGTTCCATGTTGCACGATCCTTATCACCATCGTCAATCACCAATTACCAAGGGCTTCTTTCCTATGCACGACCGCAACACCCTTGTGCTCTTGCGTCCTCTTACTTACGACTTCATCAGTCTGTGCTGCATGAAACAAAAGAATTTAATCAACAAACTCAAAGAAATAGCCAATGTATTTATATATATAAAAAAGTAACTTATAGCAATAACCATGCATAGATCGGCAATCCCACTTATTAGCCTATGTACTCGATTCAAAGAACCATAATTGTACTGATTCAATTACCAGCCAACAATTATATGAAGTTGCTCTTATGCCCTTTGTTATCATAGATGCATTTTTTATATTCAAGCTTACAATTGAAGAGAAGCATACGAGCATCTTAATACAAGCACAAACTCATGTATTATTACGTATAAAATGTTTATGAAATAAAAAACTGCAAAAGAACACCTGTACCAATTACTATAAGATTCTTGCCAGGAGCTTGTATAGCTTTTTAGTGCAACTGTTTTTAACTAAAGTAAAGCAAACAAGCAAGATTAATCTGGATGAAGTTTCTACATAAAGTCTATCAATGATATGAAATCCCAAGATAAATTTAAAATAATCGCAGAAGAATATTTGTGCTATATCAAGCAGCAGATTCCAATTCCATTAGAGTATACAATCTGTCTTGTTTTTACAAAAAATAGAAAGAAAGATTAGCTGTGAGCATTAAACTTTTTAAGAAGCAATAAAACTTAGCAAGAAGTACCTAATCACCAACTCACCTTACCAATCAAGCACAAATAGAGTTGCAACACCTCGAAAAACATGCACAAACAAATCATAGTTGATGATTATTCCTATAACAGCAAAGGGAATAAAAAAGGACCAACTTTAATTGAACTTTACTAAAACCTTGAAAAGCTCTTGGCTTTGGCTGAGAAAACCCCGTTCTTGTACACCAAACACTGTCATTTATACTTGTACACCTTCATGTGATACACTTGTCATTCCTGTAAACCCTTTTCTCTTCTATCCTCTAGATTATTTACCAAAATAAAAACAATCAAGTGTAACGACTACTGTACGAATATGCCAAAGGAAATTTAGCCGTTAGATCTTTCAGCATCTGAAAAGGACCGCTAAATCCTTCTCAGCCAAGCAAACAAACATCGAATGTTAGCAAATCATATATCCAACAATAAGTTATTTACTTTACTGCTACCATTTGTCATTGAATGTTAGCAAATCACAAGTACAGATCTGGATTTCTCTCTATATAAACGAATCACAATTAGCTGGTAGACTATTCTACAGATTCTAGAGGTGTCAAATGGGCCGAGCGGCCCGCGGGCTGGCCTGACCCGGCCCCCTTTCTGGCCCGGGCTGGCTCGGCCAGTTCATGAATAGTACTGGCCTGGCCTTTTAGGGCTTAGGGCCTGGGCCTGGGCCTGGGCTAGGCCTGCATTTCCTAAAAAAAGCCCGGTCTCGGGCCGGCCCAAAAAGGCCCGGGCTTGGCCCGGCCCGGTTCTGCCTGAGAAACCTTTTGTCCATCCAACGGTGAAGGCTCCTGCTCATGCCCCAGTAAAGGCTCCTGCTTCAGTAAAGGCTCCAGCCCATGCACCAGAGAAACCTTTTGTCCATCCACCAGTGAAGGCTCCTGTTAAATGATGTATGCACATTTTGTGCTGAGTCTTTTTCCTTTATTCATTTTTATTATTCTAAACTTATCCACATAATATCTTTTTGTAGGTTACATCCATTGTAGAGGAAACTGACCCAGAGGTAACTTGAGCATTAACTTTTCATTTAAGGAAGAATTATCCCTTTGATCTAGTATCTTATGTATGCTTCTACCCTAAATATATATTTTTCCATGATGATATTGCGTTCGACTTTTATATGCATGGAGGTTTACAAAGTTATCATGTGATTGCACGACTGCATTTAACAATGTGTCACCTATACGCGAGTCCTACCAAGAAAATATGAGTTAGCACTATACATCTAACACTACCATAGACCTAGTAATGACAGAAGTCTTGTGCACTGGGCCAGTTAGCACTATACATCTAACACTCCCATAGACCTAGTAATGATAGAAGTCTTGTGCACTGGGCTGTCATTTTCTTTTTTGGGCAGGAGTTAGCAACTAAATTGATTGATTGCCCAACTTCGTTTCTTTGTTCTTCTTGTAGCACACCAAATCCTCACTCAAGGCTCCTGTACATGCCCCTTCGAAGGCTCCTACTCATCCACCAGAGAGTTCTCATGTCCATGCCCCAGCAAAGGTTCATTGCCATGCACCAGAAAAGTCTCATGTCTACCCCCCAAGAAGGCTCCTGTCCATGCACCAGAACATTCTCATGTTTGTCCACCATCGAAGGCACCTGCATATTTTAAAAACCCTTACCTTGAATAACAAGAAAATGCCAAAAAAAATAAAATAAATTGGGCCCAGGCCCGGCCCTAAATGTTGGGCCTAGGGCCTGGGCTTGGACAGGGCCCAGATATCCCAAGAATCAGGCCCGGCCCATTTTGCAGCCTCCTTGGCCCGAGCCCGGCCCGATTTGCTGGAGGCCCGATGGGCTTGGGCTGGGCCGGCCCAAGCCCGGCCCATTTGACACCGATAACAGATTCTTCCTTGATCAGCCGGCCCATTTGACACCGATAACAGATTCTTCCTTGATCTAAGCATCGAACTAGAGTTATCAATTAAAGCTACATGTTGCGTTCTCTTTTATTTTATGTGCAACATGTTATCAACCATATTGCAGCATCTTTTGGCGCAAAGTGTCTTCTTTTCTTAGGCCTAAAAATTTATGAAAAAGGTAGTGACAAGTCTCCAATCAAAGAAAAAGGCAAGGAAGTGCAAGAACTATCCCAGAGGAAGAAGTGACACTTCAAAAACCATTAAGAGAACGCAGAAAACCTAAAAATTTTATTAATTGCTACTCCAATATCTCTAAATATTTCTTTGCTGGTCCAATTGATGAGTGTGAGCCATTCATTTCGAAGGGGACCTAAGTTTAACAACTAAATGGTATAAATCAATAACAATTGTGTAATAATCTCAGCATAGGTAAAAGGGTTAAACTTTGGTTACATGAACTTCGCTTTGCAAGACATAATATACTATGATACTACCATTTGTCACTGAATGTAGCAAATCACAATAATAGATCTGGGTTTCTCTCAGTATAAACATCAAATCACAATTTGGCTCTTAAAAAATTTAGGGTTAATTACAAAACTATCCCATGTGGTTTACACGTTTTTGCACTTTGCCCCTCGTTTTTATAACTTTTGCAATAATGTCCCTTTAGGTTGACAAAACCATTGCAAATAACTTTAAAACCAAACGGCCGTTCAAATTCAGCGGTTAACAGTCCATGTGCACAGCACACCCAGTTTTCACATGGGTAGATCGGTCATTTCCGATCCCCATGTTCCCTCGGTTATGACGAAATCAAAAAATCCAAACATTGAACGATTGACGAGAGAGAAGCGGGAAAATGGAGAATGGACGTGCGATCACTACCTGCAAAATGAAAATTTTGGGACGAAGAAGATCGCGTGTGGGAGATTGACGAGCGAAAATGGATTAGCAACCTCGAGAAAGTGACGTCGCACATCCCATTTACGGTCAGCTCAAGAAACGTGTAGTTTATCTCTGTTTGATTATATTAAGGTTTTGAGTTTTAAGTATATAATTAACTAATGTCTCTCACATGCGCAAATTATATTATAATTGCAGTTCTATTAAATAATTTTGTTTGTTAAAGTTTTATTGTTTGTTTGTGCATGTTGTTTATTGATAGAATAATATTTTCGAGGTTACTTTTATTAGTTTATGTTTTATGCAGTAGTTAATTTGGGATTGTGCATGTTTGGTTTGTTTGTGTTTTTTTCATATTCTCATTCTTCACAGTTAACCATAAACTGCACTACGGGGGTCCATTTAAGAACATGCCACACAAGGTTTATACCCCTTGCAAAATAGACTACTTTGATTACTGTGACCTTGACATGTTAAGTTTGATTGAGATTGATAACATGGTAGAGAGTGTATGAGCTGTAAGATTTATGAACTATTACTATAAGAAGCCTGGGTTAAGCCTTGACAATAGACTAGTGCAGATAATTGTAGACTCAGACATTTTGGCATTGAAAAACTACATAAATTCATAGGGCCAAGCAGAAGTTTACTTGAAAAGTTTGTCAATGGATGAGATGATGGAATTTATTGAGACTCAATTAGGGCTTAAAGAGACTGTGGGGTTTAGTGTGGTTATTGAAGAACTTGATGACGTAGGCAATGTAGGAAGAAATGTGGCTACAGGAACTACTGTGCCTGTTTGGAGCTTAGGAAAATAGGGGCCAGGAAATACACAGGGGGAGAGAGGTGGTTCTATGTTTAGGCTAAGCCTAAAAGTCTAAGAAATACTGGTAATGATGGGGTTGGTACGCAAACCTCAGTAAATATGGCACTGAGGGGGAAGGAAATAGAAACCAGAGCAATAGGGCAACAATGGGCACTCAGGGGAGGGAAACATAAACCAGAGCAGTAGGGAAAGAATGGAAACTGAGGGGAGGAGAAACATACACCAAAGGACTAAGGCAGTAAGGGGCAGTGCTAATAAAGGGCCAAGGGTAGTTCTAATGAGGGGCCAAGGGGCAGTGCTACTAAGGGGCCAAGGGGTAATGCTACTGAGAGGCCAAGGGGAAGTGCTACTGAGGGGCCAATGGGTAGTGTTACTGGTGCTAATGAAGGGCCAAGTGGTGGCGGTACTGAGGGGCAAAGGGGAAGTGATTCTAACACTGGTTCTGATGATGAATCATATTGCTCAGATTTGTTTGATAGTGACTATGATGCCAATGAGGATGATAGATTGTATGAGAAGAATGTTGACATGAATGTAGTAGAACAGGGAGTGGGTAGTAGAAGTAAGGGTAAGGAACAAATAGTGACAAATTTTGAAGAGAAAGAGTATGACTCTGATGAGTGGCAGGAACATCCACCATCAGATTCTGAGGGAGAAACTGATAATGCAAGAAACAAGAAACTAACTAGGGAATTTAATCCTAAATCAGACATGAGAAAGCCTGAATTCAGGGTTGGTATGGTGTTTAAAGACAACAAAGTTTTCAAGGAAGCTGTTAGACAATATTCTATTTTGGAAGGAAAACCAGTAGTATTTCCCAAGAATGAATCAGGGAGGGTTAGGGCTAAGTGTGCTTCAGAAGGATGTCAATGGCAGGTGTATGTGTCTAGGATGCAAGGAGACAATGAAGTTGATTTGGTTACAGTAACCTAGCACACATGTACTAGGGTTCACAAGAATAAACATGTGACCAATAATTGGCTAGCTGCTAGATACAGTAGAGATTTAAGATTAAATCCTTAAATGAAGGTTGGTACATTGAGAAAATACATTGATGAGTGATCACCAACTAGATGTGCCACTTTGGACAGTTTATAAAAACAAAAGGAAGGCAGTAATGATGGTTGAGGGTAGTATAATAGAACAGTTTGGGCAGTTGAACTCTTACATTGATGAACTTAGGAGAAGTAATCTTGGCACCACTGTGGATCTACAATATGAACCAGAAGGCCTAGGACAGGATGAGTACAGTTTTCAAAGGATTTATATATGCCTTGGTGCATTGAAGGAAGGGTTCAAAGCTGATCGTAGGAGATTGATAGGGCTAGATGGGTACTTTTTGAAAGGTCCCACTGGTGGTCAGCTCTTGACTACAGTTGGCATTGATCCCAACAACTAAATGTACCCAGTGGCATATGCTATTGTGGAGGCTCAAAATAGAGACTCTTGAGGTTGGTTTGTACAGCTTTTAGGTGATGACTTAGAGATAAAAGACAGTTTGAGTTGGACATTTTTGTCTAACAAGCAAAAAGGGTTGGTTGGGAGCATATAGTCATTGTATCCTTATACTGAGCATAGGTTTTGTGTCATGCACTTACATGCAAACTTCAAGGCAATAGGGTTTACTGGGATTGCTTTGAGAGATACTTTGTTTGTTGCAGCTAAGGCAACCAATGTGGTGAGATGGGAACATAGGATACAAGAGATGGCTGACATAGATAAGGGGGCAGTGGCTTGGCTTGATGATAAGCCACCTATAGAATGGTCTAGGTCACATTTTAGTACAAATGTTATATGCGATGTTCTTTTGAATAATTAATGTGAGAGCTTCAATGCAATGACAAAGGAAGCCAGTGATAAATTGATCATTACTTGTCTTGAAATAATAAGAAATACCTTAATGGCAAGGATGAGGTTTTCCAGGGAACAAGCTGAGGAATGGAATGGTGAGATTTCTCCTCCAATATAGAGGATAATTGAAAGATTGAAGGTGTATGCTGGGGAAGGGATACCATCATACTCAGGGGAGTTGAGGTTTCAAGTAGCATGTCCATGGGGGGAGCAGTTCACTGTGGATCTCAAGCAATACACTTGTTCCTGTAGGAGATGGGACTTCAATGGGATTCCCTGTCCCCATGCTATTGCATGTATTTGGCACAAGAACCTAGTAGTAGAGAATTTCATCCATGAGTGCTACAGTATTAAAACATACAAGAAGGCCTATGCAACAATCATGAACCTAATAAAAAAAAGTACAAGTATGTGGCCTAAAAATAATTTAGCCTTCATTCTACCCCCCACTTATAGAAGGCCAATTGGCAGACCTAAAAAACTAAGGAGAAGAGGCAAATATGAAGCTAAGGATAACACAGACACTGGCAAGATATCAAGGAAAAGAACAACAATTAGATGCAGCATGTGCCATCAGCTTAGGCACAATAGGAGGAAATGTTAGAGCAGCAGATTGAAAACTTCCTCAGTAAGCAATTATTGATTTTATTTAGTTGGCCTAATTGTTGTTTATGATTGAGATTAATGTATTGCAACCTCTTTGACAGGGAGACATGCCAACTAAGCAAGACAGAGCCCCACAACAGAGAGATATGGCAACAAGGGAGGGCAGAGTCCCAAGAATGCAAAAGTTACCAGTATGTAAACTCAAAATATGTAATTTGAATTATATTTATAAATATGTATATTTACTGAAAATCTCTTTGTGCAGTCTAGAAGACAACAAACTACATCTCAACCAAGCCAAGGTGCTCCACAAAGCTCAACTGTTACAGAGCAGATACTAGCAGGGTATATGCCAACTCCACAGTCAATAACCCAAAGACCATCATGGCCTAAACCAAGCATGGTAGAGCCACCACCAACATCAGGCCAAAGCCAAGGTGGCCAGAGTAGAGGGAAAGAGAAGACAGCCAAAGGAGGTCCAACCCAACGAAAGAAGAAGTCAAAAGACAAGGAAGGCCCAAATCCAACTGAAGGACAAATAAGTACAAGATCAAGAGCAGCTGCAAGGAGTCAAGGTGAAGGACAAGCAAAGGCTGGTGCAAAGGGCAATGGAAAGAAGAAGTGTTAGAATGTAAATGTAGCCTCGTTTTGTGAATGTAGAAACTCACTGTTAGTTCTTGTTCAAAGTATAGGTAGGTTGGATGGTTTTTGGAAGGTAGTAGATAAACTGGTAGGTGGCTAGTTTTTGGAAACCTAGTATATACACTAGATGATAGTGCCAAAGTACATGTTTTTGTATGTTAGATGTAATTAAAATTGGAAAGGATGATTATGTTTTTATATTAGATGTAATTTAATTGGAAGATTGATGACAAAACCATTGGTTATGAATCTATATGTTAGATGTAAGGTAATTTGCTTAATTCTGATGAGATTTGGTTGTGAATCTTGCATGAAAGAGAATATTTTAGCACTTGTGATGATGTAAATGTGATGATATTTTTGCACTTGTGATGAATCTGCCATTGAGATGATGCAATTGCATTGTGCAGTATTGCAATTGGAATACAGTACAATACAGTGTTTAAGGACATGTCCATTTCAGCATTTAGGTACAAGTTGTCAACATGTAACAAGGTGTAGGGGACACATTTGTCCTGAAAATGTAAATTTCAGGGGACACTTTTGTCAATTAGTTTAAAGGGTAGGGAATAGAATTGCAAAATACATGGAACACTTTTGCTCGGTACGTAAAAAGTACGGGGGACACTTTTGCCATTAATATTAAAAGTACATGGAACAAAAATGCAAAAACATTGAAATTGAAATTAGATTCATTACATTGCTTCAGTACACAACTTGGAAACAGGGGATGTTGATTCTTTTAGTACAATCCCTCGTGCCATAGCTTGGAAACATGGGATGTTAATTCAGTACATTCCTAGCAATTTCTACAAGCTGTTGCCCACATATTTGCCTCTAATGTCGCTCACGGCCTCTGTCTCATTGCCAAAATCAGACAATAATGCAAGCACAAGCAATAGAAGCAACACCCAACTACTAATTGTACTAATCTTCCAAAATCTCTCATTTGGCCTGTTAATCGTAATTGGAGGGTCACGCCAAGCAAAAAACCCACACTTACCAACCTATGAGAACAAGAAGATTGTTCATTTAGATCATAAAATTGAAGAAAAAAAGGGTTAAACACAAAACCCACCTGGTTGTTGCAAGTCCAAAATCTTCGGCTCGGATTTAAATCTGTCCACGAAATCTTTGTCACGACTCTCTGATCACATTCACAGTATACATGAGCAATAAGATGGGTTCTTCGAAATCTCTATCTCTCTCCTCCCTAAAGTCTCTCTCTTTCTCTCTCGTCTCTTCTCTCTTGAAACCCCTGGAGAGATACTAGAGCATAAAGTGATTTTGGAGGAAAATAGGAGTGAGTGACAGTTTTATAGGGAACATGGGGATCGGAAATGATCGATCTGCCCATGCAAAAACCGGGTGTGTTGTGCACGTGAGCTGTCAACCACTGAATTTGAACTGTTGTTCGGTTTTGAAGCTATTTGCAATGATTTTGCCAAACCTCAAGGGACATTATTGCAAAAGTAAATTCCCAAAGTGACATATATCTCTTTATAGAAGCCTTACAGAATTTAGGCTTTTAGTAAGAAAGGTCTTACCTACGGGAAAAAGAAATCTGTGTCATAATAGACAAAATTGTCTATGGTGCACTGCAAAATGACTAGTATGCCCTCACTTCTGTGTTTTAGTAGGTGATAGAAAAAAGGCATATAGACCAATAACCTTGGCCTTAATGTACATTGATGTTAAGTTATAGATTACCGATTTAGATCACTCGCCACCTCCGATGATGAGAAAGAGCTCCTAGTCAGCGGGGGGAAGGAGAGAATTGAGATGAAAATGAGGCCGCTACGAACTTTCATGAAGCAATTATAAGTGTGTGGAGGCAATTTTGATAAACCCGTCCGGACTTGTGTCCCGACCTAAGGCGGCACCATGTGTTGATAAGCGGTACTATGTGTTGATAGGATAAGGGATAAAATATGTATGTGAAAGGGAATTACATGTCAAACAATGGGTATATCTCATCTTTGATAATGCCAGAGATGATAAAGGTGGTAGGTGTTGTCCTTGTTTGGCATGGGAGATACGGTGGTGAGGTAGATCCCAATTGATCGGAATCAAGTAGAGAGATGAACCATATTCTAATGTGATAAGCTGTGTTGAAGCCGTTGGCGAGGAAGGGCGGCGGCATTGAATTTTGTGCACCACAGACAAATTGTCTGAGGTGACTCACATATTTGTTTTGCTCCTTACCTTAATAGCTACTAAGGCTATATGTTTGAAACTACACTCATAAAAATATAGCTCTGCCGCTCACCGAAACCAACTCCATACTAACTCCATCATAGGTTGGTGCATTGGAGTATATGATAAAATATTCTCCATACTTGGAGGGGAGCCTTTCAATTTCTACTCCTTAGATGTGTTGTTCAGTTACTCAGTCCAGTTCTGGGGGTTAAACCATGAGGGTTTGTGCCCATCCTAGACATGCAATACTAATCTATCATTCACATGCACACAAGAAGGTCGTGACCCAATAAATCTCCCATTTTTTCCTCTTTTGTTTGTCCACTACTTCTTAATAGTATAGGTAAAGAAACAGAAAAGTTTATTTGACTCTTTCCCTTTCGAAGCAAAAATAAGAAACAGTATTAGACATTTTTTATTTTATTTTTTGGATCGCTAAGAGTATAGTAGTTGGCTACATATAATTGTTCCTTCTTACTTTTGGTCAAATATTCTAACTTGTCTTATGAATATGACCTTCTCATACAGATTTATATATATTTTTGGTAACACGTCCTTTTATTTCTAATTACGCACAAGTGGCAAATCACAGTTCATCTATACATCAAGCTGCTTTGAGCCTGCTCAGTCAATCTTTCCATCTCATTATTTACAAAACAGTCACTAATCTCCACTCAGCTATCCTTCTCTAACCTGTAAAACACAAGGGGGTTGAACATCAAATAGTTGTCAAAGCCTCTAAAATCATTATTGAACGCCCGCAACATTTTTTTGCTAATTTTGACATTTACAGTTAGAGAATAGCTAACTAACTCCCATATATATATAAACAAAAACTCTTTCTCCTCCAATCTCTGCCACCACCGTCGGGTTCTTCCGATATGTGGTGGCGTGGTAGCCTTAGTGTTTCTTTTTATGCTTTGTGAGTTTGTCTACTGTATTTGGGATGTGGCAGTGCTTTTGGTTGTCGAGGTCACCAGGGAAGGGTAGATCTGTCGAATGGAGGTGGTTTACTATGATGGTCGTCGGTACGTGGTTGAATGGAATTGAAGGGTTTTTCGGCAGGTGTTAGTGTGGTTAAAACTGCAGATGTAGTGGTGATGGGTATGGAATTGGTGGTTGGTTTCTCGGTTGTGGCGATCGGCGTAGAGATGTCAGTGGTCCGCATTCGGATGGGGAGTCTGTATTAGGGCTTTTTCTGCAAGGGTTCCCACCCACCCCCCTAAAAAAAAGTGGCTCCCCCTTACCCCCTTGTGCCAGATTGGTTTCGGGTTTGCTTGGTGTCGTGGGACATAAAATGTCTTGAGGCACCTGACCGATTAGATATGGACTTCTTTTAATTCCTCAATTGTATAATCTATCCTTCTCCTATATATATATATATATATATATATATATATATATATATATATATATATATATATATATGGGAGCTGATCCATTGATAGCACTAGCAAAATGGGACAAATTGCTAGCGCGATCTGGCCGTCCACGCGAGATCTGTGGACGGTCCAGATCTTTTTTTATGTTTTTTTAAAGTACGTCCGCTACATTATGTAGCGGACGATTTTTTGACAAAAATACCCTCTAACTAAAAAAGGACAGCCCATCCGCTACATTATGTAGCGGACTAATCTTCTAACTTTTTCCTCTTTCTCTCTCCTTTTTCTCATTTAATGTTCTGACATTTTTCTTTTCTCTCTCCTTTCTCTCATTATTTTTTTCTTTTTCTCTCCTTTCTCTAATCAACTCTCTGACTCTCTCTCTCGTCATTAATGCATCCAATGTAGCAGACAAATTTTTTTTTTTACGATTTTTTAAGTACGTCCGCTACACAATGTAGCGGACAGATTTTTTTACCATATTGCCCCTCTGTACCTTGTCTTACATTAATGCATCCACTCATCCGCTACATAATGTAGCGGATGATACAACTTAGATTTCTCTGTCTTCCTCCACTCATCCCACAAATCCTTTTGGATCATAACAAAGCCAGAACTTGCCAAGACCACAAACGGAAAATCAGAAACTCATATGCAACTTTTAAGGTATAAACATACAAACGAAAATCGAACTCCACAATTTTCCGGCAAGGTTAAATTTTGGGAAGCAGTCACTCATCCGACCATCCTCAAATCCCATCAAACCCTCTACTAATGTCTGGTCCTCCAGCGTCAAGATGACCCTGCTCACCCTTCGCAACAAGCCCTCCTTCCCCCTGCCTGGAAAAGTACCCTAGACTGACCGAATTCGATGTCGGCGGTGAGATAATGTCCATCCCGCAGTTGCTGTTCTAGGTAGACGAGATGGTGTTAGGCTTGGTCCTGGTGCTATTAGCTGAGCTCTACTGCCCTCTCCTACTCCGCCGATGACAGCTCCGAAGCATGACTTCCAATACCACCGCTGCCGTCGCTATCAACGCTGATTCGCCTGATCAACCGCGAGGTCCAACAGCTGCTGCTGCTCCTCCTAACAGTAGTTTCTTCGCACAAGGGGTTCTTCGCTCGCCAAGAGGCATCCTCTTCCCTTCAGTTTCTAGCATGGACAAGAGAGAGAGAGTCAGAGAGTTGATTAGAGAAAGGAGAGAAAGAGAAAAAATGATGAGAGAGGAGAGAGAAAAGAAAAATGTCAGAACATTAAATGAGAAAAAGGAGAGAGAAAGAGGAAAAAGTCAGAAGATTAGTCCGCTACATAATGTAGCGGATGGGCTGTCCTTTTTAAGTTAGAGGGTATTTTTGTCAAAAAATCGTCCGCTACATAATGTAGCTGACGTACTTTAAAAAAACATAAAAAAAGATCTGGACCGTCCACAGATCTCGCGTGGACTGCCAGATCGCGCTAGCAACTTGTCCCATTTTGCTAGCGCTATCAATGAATCAGCTATATATATATATATAGGAGTTGATCCGTTGATAGCGCTAGCAAAATAGGAGATTTTGCTAGAGCGATCGGCCGTCCATCCTGAAAGGATGGACAGTCCAAATCTTTTTTTTTCAAAAGCTGTCAGTCGTCCACTACATAATGTAAACGGACATGATCTTTTACGAAATTCTCCCCCCTCCTCTGTCCGCTACTCTGTACGGTGGACAACTTTTTTGTCCTGACATGTGTCAGTCAAAAAGTTGTCCGCTACACTGTGTACCGAATAACTTTTTGATTGCCACACGTCAAGTCATCCACATCCCCCTGACAGTTGTCACATCCCCTGGCAGTTTTCACATCAGTCCTATCACCCCACGACTGTTATCCCGCCATCCGTGATACTATGTAGCGGACATGCTTTAAATAAATACAAAATAAATATCATTCGCTATATTGTGTAGCGGACGGTCTTACTGTCCGCTACTCTATGTTGCGGACGGTCCTTACTATCCGCTATTCTATGTTTTGACGGTACATATAAATAAACCTAAACCTAACTTCGATACTCTTATTCAACATGGTATCAGGATCTAGGTCCCTGTCGCCCCATTCGATCCAACGGGACCACCTCTTATTCAAAAGAAGCACCTCTTATTCCCATGCTTCGCGTGAGGGCGGGTGTCAAGTCCTACATCGACAATACATGGGGTTTGGGATTGGTTCTTATATTTGGTGGGCTTCCCCAACTCTTGAGCATGCTTTTGGGTTGGACACCAGTTTCAACAGAACATAACTAGAAATGTTGCTAAATAATTCTAAAATTAATTAATTCATGTTGAATGGTAATTAGCTCCTTTTTTATCCTCATAATTAAAGCGATCTAAATCTGACTTAACAAATCGCTGCTAGCAATAACTAGTTGGAGGATTTGGATGGAGCCTCACTCGCTCATAGCTCAACATTTGCTCGGCAAATGCTGTTCTCGATCTTCTTTCCTGCAGAGTCCAGATAATGGCAACTTTTCTTGGGGCTGGTGAAGCATCCTAGCCGGAAAGGAAACACTCCTAACTGGGTTACGTTCGCAAGTCGGGACGGGTTCGCAAATCTTACCCTTGTAGGATGATAGGATACCAAATATGAGCTCAACACCGGACTTACCAGAACGTGACTCAGTAACACCTCCAGCATACGTAAGCGACTTAATTATAAATGGAAAATGGGATAAAAACTTACTGAAGCAATGGTTCCATCACAATGTGATCAAGAAAATTAAAGCCATTCATTTATCCCCCATCATATTGAAGACAAATTAGTCTGGAAGCACACTCCTTCTGGTATCTTCTCGGTCAAATCAGCTTACGATGCGTTATACCAGGCTAAATCGACTAAATTACATGAGATGGGGAATAATTTGGTCACCTTCGAGGATAACAGAATATGGAAGATTTTATGGGCACTACCAATTCCACTAAAAATGTTGTTCTTTCTTTGGCAAGCCTTATGGAATTGCCTTCCCCTCCGATCCAAACTCCACCGTCCAAATATCTTCCTAACACCCTTATGCCCTATGTGCCTCACCGAGCAGGAAACAATTAACCATCTGTTCCTAACATGCCCTCAGGTGCGACCAGTATGGTTTGGAGGACCGGCAAGAATACGTTCACTTGATATCTTTAGTACTTTCAGAGAATGGCTCATTGCTTGGCTGACTAAAACCAAAAATAAAAGCAAGTTTAGAACCCAAACAATTACTATACTTACCACAATCTGGGGTATATGGATCCACAGAAATCATTACATTTTTTGTCAGGAAAATTTCGACCCTAGATCAGCGATCATTGAATATATTCAGTCCTTACAAACAAAAATTCTAAACTTTGGTTCCTTAGTTTCGCATAAACATCCCTCTCTTACCCATCTCCCTGAGTCATTTACGCCCCATATTATCCATCTCAGTAACCCACGGTGCGCTTGCCAATCTCCCCAACCGATCTCAATTTTCTTAGCATTCTATTTTGACAAAGCCCAGTTAAGAGTAGGGGTAGGTCTGACTTGCATCAATCACCAAAACTCAAGATGTGGATCAACAGCTATATCTAGTAAAGCCTCTAATTGGATCTCGGCTCAAGCCAAGGGTTTAATTATAGGGATTTCCTGGGCTCATTCCAAGCTTTTAGGTCATATCATACTACTATCTGACTCTAAAATTTTAATTTCTCAGTTAACAAATACTGCAGATGTTCCAGATACGGTGGCGCCAATTATGTATGATTTCTGTCAGATAGTACACAATATGCATTTTGTAAGTATTGACTGAGCCAGACGCTTACAGCTGAAGGAGGCCAAATCACTAGTAGTTTTTGCACGTCATGTCCGCGTCGATGTTCATCAGGATTGGGTTAATGATTTATGATGTAATTAAGTGTCCGTAAGTGTTGATGTTCCTTTATCTAAGCATATATAAGCATATTATTTTTTTTGAAAAGAAATCATTCAATTATTACGGGTCTAGTCAAGTGAATCACACGATTAAAATATAAGCATATATGAGATTTTGAAAAGAAATCACATATATACTAGGAAAAAGAAGGTGCAATTAAATCAAATAATTCTTAATTACTATGTTTGAAAACATGTTGTGTGAAGTAACTTATTAGGACTTAATTTTTACTATTGTATCCTAAAAACAACACTCTAATATAAATGAAAAATTCATACATCTAAAAAAAGAAAATAATATATTAGATTTAGAAGGAAAAAAATGATGTTATAATTGAGATTTAAAAAAATACAAATAATGTAAAAATTGATTCATATTAATTTTTTTAGTATATGATTATCATAATCGGTGTAAAGAGTTATCAATATAATATACAACTTTGAGAATCCTTTTCGTAAAATAAAAAAATTGACGGTATTTTTTTTGGGGTGGGAACACACGACCAACAAATAACTGTGTAATTATTGTTGATTAAAATTGTAAAAATAATAAAGTATTAACACACTTTTCAAAACCTTATAGTATACTGTTTTTTATAAACTGACCCGAGCTTGGCTCGGGTTACTAGGCTAATTAATATAAAGCAATATTTGAAGAAAAACGGAGTTCTTCTGAAGCCAAACGTGTAAGAATGAGTAGTAAACACATTACCCTAAACAAGAAGGAAATGAAGTTCAACAACAATTAATCATAATAGTCCTGCACAACAAAGTATAAGAGCCAACGTATACCAAGAACACTCTTGAAAATCAATAGAATAGGAGGAGAATTAATTTGATAAACCATAAATTTTGAAAGTAGCGACAAAACTCTTTTAGTGATAATCTTTTTAATAAAATTGTCACAGTAGGCTATACAATATATCTATGGCCTTGGCAAAGTGATATATTTAAAGCTGGTGGTCGATTTGTGCCGGCACTTGTGACTAGTGACAACAAATTAAAGGAAGTCAGATTTAGATCGCTTGATTACATCGTGGGGAGGGGGGAGCTAATTACCATTAAACATGAATTAATTAATTTTAGAACTATTTAGTAATCGTTTTTGTGATGTCCAACTTAGAAGCACCATATTATAGCATCTCTGATCCTCAACATTCAATATACTTTTCAAAAGATAAATAACTCGGGCAGGTCCGGGCTTATAACTGACAAGCAATCACGAGGTCTAGCCTAAACCAACCTGATTCCTTTTCGTAATAGCCTTAAGGGCTAATTATACATATGTCCTTGAGGTTAGGGTATAATTACAGACAAGGACAATAGTTTGAATAAATTACACTTATGTCTGTTGACCACGGGCGCTGGCGACTTTGCTTTGCAAATTAGGGTTTTGAAACCCTAATTGACAGATTGAAACCCTTTGAGAAATTGTAGATTGAGAAATTGCAGATTGAGAATAGATTGCAAAGCTAGAGAACAAATTAATTTTAGGCTTTTGAAACCCTAATGTTGAGATTAAGGCTTAAAATCTTAATTTAAAATTTTAAAATATTCTGTATATAAAGTACAAGGGGTAGTAGCGTCATTTTAAAAATACATATTGTTGACATCATTAAAAAAGTACACTTTTTCGACGGAACCCTGACGGATGGACACAGTTGATACATTTTAAAAGTGTTTGGTCACGGAATGTTATATTTTTAAACTTTTTGTCCTTGACTGTAATTACACCTTAACCTTAGGGACATAAGTGTAAGTAGCCCTAGCCTCAATCAACCTAAAGATTCCGATTGTTTAACTGCAGACAATTACTGTATTTCCTTTTCCGGCTGACCGTCCGTGATACGTCAGTTCCTTGTATTGGTTTCGCCCTGTTTTTTGCTTAACAAGATTATACCATTTGCGGAAAAATAGTCAAGTGAATCGCTACAGTATCATTATGACGGGAAAATATTGTGGTTGTCTAACACCACGTCATCATCTTACGTGGTGTTAGACTTCCACTTATATTTTGCTATTTGCCAACTAAGCAAGATTGTTAACTTTGTTTACCATGGTTAATGAGTGTTTAAAATTCAAATTCTCACATATTTTAAACAGCCCGCCTTCTATGTTTTTGCCACCATTTTATTACTTACCATTTTAGTTTCTCATCGTTCTCTGTGTTCTCCTTAATCTCCCCCACTTCTCTTCCATTTTCGCCAACCACCGTCCCGTTTTGAGACTCAGACTCCCATTGTTTCAACTATATGTTGTATAAATTCTTGTTTGCTGATGGTATCAACTTATTTGTTGATCTCCCAACAAAGCCCATGTCTCCTCCTTATCATTTACAAAGACTATATGAGTTTCTCTGCTTGTTTGGATCTGAATTTCCAAATGGAAAAGCAAGCTCATGTTTTTGGTTTCTGGTAATGGAAGATCAAATCATGAAGTTATAAAATAAAACTCTTGATTATCTACCTATGCAGCCACAAGGAGACAAATAAACTGGCATTGCTTTATAATCAACTATAGGTTCATTTTCCGTGGCAAATAATTTAATTATGATGATCGATTGCTTTGCCAAACAAAATAAATATATATGCGTATATACTCGCCGATGATAAGGAAAAGTGCAATAATTAGGCTTGGTGGGAATGATGGCATGAGAAATGGACCTACGACTGGTGTTCATATGATACTGAAGAAATCAATGTTGTTTTCATTAGGGGCTACCCAAGCTACTTTCTCTGTCAGTGTTTTTGACACCAAAAACATCTGTAGAGAATTAAAGATGCACACTTGAATAATCTCATCTTTCTAAATAAAAAAATTCTGGGGCTTTTTTTTAAAGAGTTAAGTTCAACATACAAATTCATACAGATTCATACTGTCATCTTCTTCAAATAAATGAAATCCAAGTCAATCCAATTGTTTCATCGTATATAAGGCACCGAAGGTTTTTCGCTTTAGCACATGATCTTATGGTACCTGAGATCAATTGTAGATAAAGAGAGGGTGAAGAGAAATGAAAATTTATATGTAGATAACTTTGGGTTTGGCCGGCTCTTCAAAATTTTCACAAAAATTTTGAATTCTTAGTTTTTAGTAAACCATGGTTAAGATATTTATTAAGTTGGATAAGTGTCCAACAAATAATTATTTGTTTATTTGTCACGATATAATTGGTATTCTAACACCACGTAGGCCGATGACGTAATGTTAGACAACGCTGAATATTTTCTCCATTATACGGATTGAAAGTGGGAATGTTCTAAGAAAAAGATTGTGCCGAAAACCAGAGGTATGAAACATGGAAAACTGAAGACTGCCTTAGCATACATTAGAAACTACCTAGGACTGCATAAACTTCTAACTGAAGATATAGCTTTATTAGCATCCAAAATCATAACCGGTGTCTCTGATCTTCAAACGTTGTACAAAACTCTGATTCCTTGAATGTCATCCTCATGCAGACCTTTGGTTCTCCCTGGAGCAATGCGCGACCACATGATGGCACCCTCAACTTCACTATGCCCAAGCCCAAGAAGGTGCCCTATTTCATGCAACGCAACGGTCTGCAAGTCGAATGCACCAGCCACCGGAGCAGGACCAACGGACCACCTCTCGTCTGCATCGTAGTGAAACCTTCCATCCTGCGGTGCCCATGCATGAGCGATGGTTCCAGAGGGCCCATCAAACGGATAACCATCTCCGTGATCACGGCTATGGAACCCAATCTTTATGTCCGCGCTCGCGACATCTTGACTCCTTGAGAATGAGAAATGCGTGGCGGAAGCCCATGCGTCGAAAGCTCGTGCCACTGGGCTCATGGCATTGGGATTAGTACCCCGTATGAAACCATAAGTAAGGTGATATTTAGAAGCTGGCCATCTAGGGTTACCGCCGAAAAAGACATAGTGAGAAACGGTGCGCAAGGAACCGGGAGGAGAACGGTGCCTTTTCCTGCTGCGTCCCATATAATTTGTGCCATTGACAATATCTGCACACCCACATCGAGGCATCATCATCATGGCTACTGTTTGGGCATCTAACGTTCCGGTAGGCTTAAGATGGTAGTTCAGCTGGTAAGTCTTCATGGCAGCCTCCAAAAGATCGTCGAAATCGTCGTCCTTCGCATGGGTTTGATTCTTGGAGTGGGGATAGTTTAGATAACCAAACTTTTCAAGGTACTTTTTGAGCTCATTCAGCCCTTTAACTTTCTCACCCTTGTGACACCCTTGTAAGTGCTCGAGAAACTCAAAGGGTGAGGAGTGTTTTTCGCCCTTTGCCTTGTCTTCCTTACCGAGGGTAAGAAGAGGAAGGAGCAGGATGAGGAGAAAGGTGCACGAAAAGAGCTGAAGTGCCATGACTTATCAGTTGTAAGCACTTAACTTGTTGGAATGTCTTAATTGTTGTTCGTTTGTGTAGACGTATGGTGCCTATTTATAGTGAACCTCTTCGGGGTTGCGGGGATGAAGATGATGCGTGTTGACTGGTCTATCTTCTCAATTCCCACTTGGAAATGTGACTTTGTTTTTTGAATTGGAAAATGTGACCTTTCAAGAACTTTAAATCATTCAATTGTAACAATACATTATAAACCTTTTTGTTTGCCCTTTTCAGAGAGACATGATTTAAAGCGTTTACAATGTCATCGAAGTTTCAAATTAAATGTTTGATGATGCGTGACTAATCTTTCTTATTTTGATGTAATTAAGAACAAATATATATGATAACTGTAACTCTTTAATATCTCTTTTAATTAGGAATTAAGAAACTTCAATGTTTCAGTCCTTGCATGGAAGCCCAGACTTAATAATCTTGGCGTTAAAGCCACTCTTTCCTTCGAGTATTATACTCCGTCCCTTTTTTTTTTGAGGAGGAACGAGAGAAGTTCTTAAGGAGACTTGGGAAGACTCGTGTAACAAGTCTTTGATGACTAAACGTAGAATTAGGTGTAAGACGGCTTCATTGGCGTGGTTTGTGGTGGTATAGTTGGGCTAAAGAAGAGACATGGAAAACAGGCTAAAGACTTGGAAGACCGGTTACAGAAGCACTTCCAGATGACGTATATTTGGGTAATCTTCTGCGAAGTTTGGCCAAAGAGTTTGCTCCTTTAAGGGGTACCGAACTTTGTTTTTAATTGCTTTCAACCGAAGCAGCATTTTACTAGTTGTCTGCTAGAAATGATAACGTACTTACAGGCAAAAAATGCCAATACAAATTCAAACATTCTCGGCTACCTTAGTAATATGGTATCTTTAATTTGTACTGTTTATTGAATGATGTTCCTATAAGATTAACCAGTAAAATGAACTGAAAAATTCCACACATAAACATATTGAAAAGATCTCAGAAAATTGCCATATTGGAGAATCAGGATCATTTACCAAATATTCACTCGTGTATATTCGAAGAGGAACAAACTTTGACTGTTACCCCGGTTGTAGGAATCTTCCTCCAACCCCATATATAGTGAAAAGTAATAGCCGCTAACTGTCTTTAATGACTTTTCTGTTAACACATTCAGCGACAACTCTTAACAGCATTTTTTTAGCGTTACTAAATAAAAGCCATTAAAAACATTTAGTAATCATCAATTGTCGCTACATGGGAGTAGAAGAAAGATTCTTTCAACCCGGGTAGCAGCCAATTTTTTTCCTTTGAACACAACTGTTGACTTGTTTGTGGGAGATAGGGTTGGAGGGAGTAAGACGGATAAGTGGGTTGAAAAGAGAATCTGAGGGCATTTATATGTGGAGATAATGGAGGATTATAGAACAAACTTTGTCTGCTATCCAGGTTGGAGGATCTTTCTCCAGCCCCGTATATAGTGACAATTAATAATCATTGAATGTTTCTAGTGGCTTTTCTGCTAACACTTTCAATGACAATTCTAAGCAGCACTTTTTTTTAGCGTCACTAAATAAAAGTCAGGAGAAACATATAGCGACCACCGAGTGTTGCTATATGAGGAGTAAGAGGAAGATTTCTTTAACCGGGATAGCAGCAAAATTTTCTCCAATTTGAAGTGGGAGGATTTGAATGCGGAGATAATGGAAGATTTGAAGTGAAAGGATTTAATTGTGGAGATAGTGGAAGATTTGAAGTGGGATTAAGCGTGGTTGAAGGAACGGCAGGTGAGGAGTCTTGGCAGATAGCGGAGGCATTTGATGATGAGTTTGAATTTAATTAAGAGGAAGATAGGGTGGTGAGAGATTGGTGGGGCTGGATAATGGTTGGAGGGGAATTTGAATGTGGAGAAAAATGGGGAGTTTGACTAAGCACACGTGGACAGCTGATTCGAGGCAGAGGAAGATGCTTCTTGCATAGGAAGTAAATGATGTTCACGGCCACCTTGCATGGGAAAAACTTGTTCAACAAATTTAACATGACACGAGAGGTAAAGTTTGTAAGACATGGTCAAAATATTTGTATGCAGACTGAGTGGTGGAATAACCAAGAAAAATACAGGGAATGGAGCGAGGTTGAAGTTTGGAGTACGTGTATGGATGAAGCCAAGGGTAACAGCGACAACCAAAAATTTTTAAACGGGTTTAATTAGGGGGGACGATGAAAAAGTATTTCAAATGGAGATTTAAAATTAAGAACAGGAGTTGGAAGACGATATATGAGAAAAACAGCTGTGAGAAATGCACGTGGCCAGAATTTGAGCGGAAGTGAGGCAGTCTGAAGGAGGTTCTACCAGTTTCAACTATGTGCCGGTGACGGCGTTCGGAAGTGCCATTATGTTCAGGTGTATGAGGAGGGGTGGTGAAATGAGAGATGCCATTAGCAGTAAGAATTTTGTTGAGGGATGTATATTCACCACCATTGTCGGAGTAAACGGAGATCATTGGTAATGGAAAAAAAAAT
Source organism: Escallonia herrerae (assembly GCA_033070095.1). NCBI lineage: Eukaryota > Viridiplantae > Streptophyta > Magnoliopsida > Escalloniales > Escalloniaceae > Escallonia > Escallonia herrerae. The sequence goes on from JAVXUP010001263.1 coordinate 147,483, forward strand.
TGACCAACTTTTTGAATTGAGAAAATAGAATTTGAGTGTCAGATTTTTTTTGCATAGGATATAGCCAAATATATTCGGAGTAATGATCGAAAAAAATAAGATAATAGTGGAAGTGATCATGTGATAATTCAGTGGGTCCCCAAACATCAGTGTAAAGTAATTGTAATGGCCGAGAACTGGTGAAAGAATTTACGTCAAACGACAATTTATGACTTTTATTGCAATCACAAAAGTTACAATGAAAAGAATTGTTGAAAGAAGGGAGATCACCTAGTTTGTGCGACTTGAGAGTTGAATGTAGAATTCGTAGTGATTGGTGACTGAGACGCTAATGCCATTCAGTAAGTTGAGATTTGGTGGTAGAGTGAACTTGTGGAGTGGGTAAAGAGGACATGCAATAAACATCATTTACATTCTTTATGTGAAGAAGTGTCGCTCCCCGTGTGTAGATCCTTCACCACAAAATAGAAGGGAAAAAATTCAAGTGAGACATTATTCGATTGACAAACTTTGGCAACAGAAATTGGATTGCGATTAATTGAAGGAACACATAAAACATCATTGAAGGGAAAAGTGGTATGGAGGGTACGCAATTTGGCATGGCCCACGTGATAAATTTGCAAACCTGAACTATCACTGATATGTATCTCATCGGGGCTGCCACAGTCTGTATAAGTGTGAAGATTGTCCATATCAGACGTGACATGGTGAGATGCGCCAGTGTCAAATAGCCAGGATGGTGAGACAGAACGGTTGAATGTGGTTGCATTTGCAATGGGTGTAGTAGTCTGTGGTGAATGGACATGATACATGGATTGAACATCGTTTTCACGCAGAAAATGGGCGAGTTTGCGGCATTCATTTGTCGCATGACCAGGACGATCACAGAAGTGACAATGCAAAGAAGACTGAGGAGAGGTCATCCGATTATGTGTGTTTGACCAATGATTGCAGTTGGCCGAGTTGGTATTGGAACGACCATGAGTGTGATTGGTGCTGCGAGGAGAAAATTGATCAGAATGGTGCCCAGAGGAAGCGCTGTTAGAATTTGGCGCAGTTCAAGGTGAGAACCTGTTTGGGCGATAAATTTAATTCGTCGTAGCAATGGAGAGAGGAGTAGAATCTTCCTTCTTGAGATGGAGTTCATAGTCTCCAAGTTTATCCTATTGCTCGTCAAGTAAAATGGGTGTGTCACGAGCTCGGATGGTAGCAGTGATTTCTTTGAATTCAGGGCTTACACTGGCAAGAGTATAGAGCACTAAGTCATCCTCGGATAGAGGGTAATCAACAAGTGCAAGATCATCAGCTATTGCATGCATGTGTTGGAGATATTCCTGAATGGAGCGAATGCCGCGAGGGTTGTTGAGAAGACGTTCTTTGAGGAACATAACTCGCAAACAAGACTTGTTTGCAAAGAGCACGGGGAGACGTTCCCATGCTTCCTGTGAGGAGGAAAAGGTGGACATGTGAGGTTGAATGGTGTCAACACAACTACCAAGCATTGCGTTGAGGATGAGTTGATCTTGGCGATGCCAGAGGATATATTCAGGGTTGGGAATTCCTTTTGTAGAGGTGGAAGATTCATGGATGATTTGTGGAGGTGGTGGAGTTGAACCATCAATAAAACCAAGGAGATTATGGCCAATGAGACCGGAGAATAGTTGAGTTAGCCATACAGTAAAGTTGTGGTATGTAAGTTTGGTAGGGAGGTGGGATGGTGCATTGAAAAGTATCATGGAATTTGCCATAGATCGAAAAAAAAGTGAGCTTTTAATCAAGGAGGCTCTTGATACCATATGAGAACAACTGTGATAGTTTTATTCACATCAGAATACCTTCATTTGGCAAGACTATATACAGAAGGTTGTGAAAGTCGGTGAGTGTTATATGGAAACTTCTATGGGATAAGTTACACTGAATATATAAATGATACATCTAAAATGTGGTGTGCAGATTTAGGATAGAGCTAGCAGCTGCCTTGCGCATGAACAGGCAGCTGTTTCGGTTGTCAAATGAACTGCTTGGTTGTGGCTTGCATGACAAGCTACCTCTTGACAACTAGTCTCGCTTCATTGTGGTAGAAGCCTATGCTAACACCCTCTCACGCCATCTCTCTTCAAGTTGTCTCTTGCGTACAAGCATTTTTTTTGCAGACCACAAGTCCACACCTAAGGGATGAGATGCATTAAGGCACAGCCTAAGAGAAGTTATCAATGTATCATGCATCAATGCAGTCTAAGAATCCAAGTCTCCAAGAGATGTGATCAGTAACGAACTAGCCTGTTATTCCCCCCATGTATAGGCGACAGTAAAGGCCCACTGAACTTCATCAGATGAACGGGATAATGACACAGGGAGAAAGAGTGTCCCTTATGGTACACCTTCCTTTAAAGTACTCCAGATGCCTTAATGACATAACCCATAATAATTTTCGTGACTGGCTTTCGCGTCTTCTTCAAGAGTACTTCTGTTTGCCATTTAATTGCTGTTTGGGGTGTGTACTTGGGGTAAGAGGGTTGTGTTTGATCGACAGAATCACTGCTCATTAGGATCTATGCATGGTAAGTTGGGCCTGGGACAAACAGCACTCAGAGTAGGCCTCTAAAAAGGGTAAGGTTGGCTTACTGTTAAGTAGGAGCAATAAACAGATATTGAACCAAAATGCACAACACCTCCCCATGTTGGGTTAATTTTACGCTACACCCCGTACTTAGGGGTTAGTTGCACCCAGCACCTTATGGTTTTAATTTTGGCACCCAGCACCAAAATTTTAAAAATCTTGGCACCCAGCACCAGATGATGGTCAAAATGCCTGTTGACCAGGCGTCTGTTAGTTTTTTAGGGGCAAAATGGTCTTATTGTCCCTTAAAGCTACATGTCATCCAGTCAGCTACACATGGCCCAATTGGGCTCTCCACGTCATTTCTCTCTAACAGCTAAAGAAGAAATGAAGCATAAGAGAAAATAAAAGAAATGGGCTCCACGGCACCTCCACACCGCTGCATCAGCCCCTCAAAACCCTCTTCTCCATATAGTTGCCAAATAGCAATCGGCCATGATCATCGTCACCGGCAATTGATGGAAACACGTTCAATTTAGGAACCCACTAGTAACCATCTCCACAACTCCAATCTCCATACCCATCATTAATTGATAGGTCGATCTGGACATAGCAGTCTACTGAGGGGGACCAAAAAGCTCCTGTGATGGTGGTGTTGGAAGTCATCGACAACGCTACGGTCCCATGGTGTTTCCATTGCGACATTGGCGGCGGCATTAACTGCATCGGAGGGTTTGTGTTGGGGACGATCCTGGTTGTGTAAGATGATGAAGGTGGATTTTTTTGTATGTTTTGGCGGTGGAATATGTTTGTAATGATGGTGTTGGAGTTTTGGCTTTGTTTTTCGGGGGGATCTGATGATGATGGTAGTTGTCGGCGTTGGTGGCCGCAATTTAATTGAAAGGGGTGTCGTGGGTTAGGGATTGGTGGTCGTGGGTAAGGAATTTGTGACGGAGGCGGCGGTCAGCCAACGGTTGGCATTGGTAGCCGCCATTCAATTGGAGGGGTTGCCATAGGTTTCAGGATTAGAGGTTGCGGGTGGCCGTGGGTGGTCATGGGTGGCCGGCGACGGTGCGGTTGGGAAGATGATTGTCAGGGAGAGAAAAAGGGGTTAGAAAATGACATGGAGGGCTTGATGTTAATTATTGGTGCCATTTGAAACTAATATGGACAAAAGGTGAATATAACTGTTAAGAAGATCATTTTTGCCTCTAAAAAACTAACAGACATCTGGTTAACAGGCATTTTGACCGTCATCTGGTGTTGGGTGCCAAGATTTTTAAAACCATAAGGTGCTGGGTGCAACTGACCCCTAAGTACGGGATGTAGCGTAAAATTAACCCCCCATGTTTTAAGAGATCAGCGTAATGAAAATGAAAAAGTCGCCCGGGCTGTAGAAACTTCGCAAGTGACAAGGTACCATCAGTTAGGTCATTACATGCAAGAGAAATATGGTAATTTCAATAAGCCAAAGTATTTTTATTACTTACGTAATTTTCGGATTTTATAATCAGGAGATTTTAATTCCTGGTTCCCGAAGGATCTAAGGGTCTCATTAGTCGATTTTAAGTGCTAGGTTACTATATTAATTAGGAAAAAATATCCAGTAGTTGTCTAACGCCACGTCACCCGCATAGGTGGTATTATATTACCATTAACATCTTGCCAACTCAGCAAAGTGATCATGCGTGGACAACAATACAAAATCTTAATTTTAGGTGACCATGATTAGTGAAATATTGAAATGCAAATTTTTACAACAATTTTGAAAATACCGCTCACCAATTTCTGCCATCAATATATTTCTATTTCTCATTCATGTTCTTCACATTCATCTTCCTTCTCTTCTCTTTCATCAGGCAATAGATTAGAGACTACCGTGGAACCTTCAGCATCATAATCCCTTTTCATCCAGGATATTTCCTCTACCAGGCAATCCTGTATAATTGATCTGAAGAGACGAGTTTAGTGTGCTGTTGATGTCAATCCAGCTCTTCCCAGTCAACTTTTTCTTAACCCCGCTGCCTTCCATTAGCTTCCTAATATTAACAGCATCATCCCACCGCCCGACCGCTTTGTAAACATTGGCGAGGAGAACGTAACTTGAATAATGGTCTGGATCCAATTCCATTATTTTCATAGCAATGCCCTCAGCGACGATAGAATTTGTACAAGTAGTGCAAACACCAAGAAGAGCTGCCCAAAGGGCGTAATCATCACTTAAATCTGCCTTGCATATTAAATCTTCAGCTTCGTCTATCTGCTCCGCACGGCCTAGGAGATCAATCATGCAAGTATAATGCTCGATTCCAGGTTTAATCCCATAATCTTGGGCCTTTGAGCCAAAATATTTACGCCCTGAATCAACCAAACCCGCATGGCTACAAGCAAAAGAACCCCTAAGAAACTAAGGGGCTTCATCACCTTTTCCATTCTGAGCAAATCTAGAGATCATCGTGTTCCAACTTATCAATATCCTAACAGGCATCTGTTTAAAAGTCCTATAAGCAAAATTAATATGACCACATTTTGCATACAGATCAACTAAAGTTGTTAAAGGATACATTAGATTCCCCACCAAGCATTAAAGAAGAGAATCGAAAAACAATAACAGAAAATAGAGGCACACAAGATCTACGTGGTTTGGCGAAAGCCTACTCCACGGTGGTAGCAGTGATTTTACTATGTTTGTCACTGGAAATTACAAATCTTTGTCTCTCTCTATAAACCCTCTCAAAGAATGGCTCTTCTCTCTCCAAAGAAAGACTCTTTCTACTCAAAGAAGGACTCTTCTCTCTTTGACCTAGTCAAAGAAGGACTCTTCCTCTCTTTTCTCTTGTCATTAAAACACAATACAAACCAACATATATATACTTAGAGAGAAATAGTGACTTTCTCTAAATAACCAATGTGTGGGACAAGGCTTATATACTTAGGACTAAGTTACAACGTTCTCTGAATAACCGATTTGGGATTCCCACACATTCTGGGTTTTTTTTATCCAAGACACATTATCACAAATCTCCACCTTGGCTTGGATAAAACAAGCCACAAACAATATGAAAATATCATTTGCAGCTACCACACCTGCCTCATCGGGCTGTTCCTTAAATACTGTTGATACCAATCAAATCTAAGCAATGCTTAAACTTGATCTCTGAAATATGCTTTGTCATCATGTTCGTTAGATTTTCATCTGTGGAAATCTTCATTACCATAACAGTACCCTGAGAAACCACATCCTGAATAAAATGAAACCTGACATCAATGTGCTTGATCCGCTCAATGGAACATCTGATTTTTGGTCAGATGTATGGCACTTTGGCTATCGCAGTAAACAGTGCTAAACTCCTGCTTCAACCCCAAATCACCAACTGAGATCCTATACAACTCTGAAGAATTTTTTTTTATCGACTTTTATCGTTCTCTAGGGGAACTGTGTAGATCTGTAACATTGATGTTTCACTAAAGAATCCAACAAACACTTTCAGATCTAATTAGCACCACCTTTTGGGTCTTCTCATTAAAGATTCTAATCAAATAATTTATCCAAAAGCTCAAGAAGTTTCTACTGGGTACTTCACGAATCAATTTTAACCTTAAACCCAGTTCTTGTAATCATGAATTAACCTAAACCCATTTCTTAAGAACATACATAAATCCCCCATACATAAAAAGTTAATTGAATGGAATCTTACCTGAACAAAATCACAAGATATCGATGTTTGATTCGAAGAAGACGAGGCAGTGAGATGGCAATGCAAAGACTCCTTATGGGTTTATTTCAAAAAAAGTAACGCCCTGATTTTTTTCGAAGCGTTAATTTCAAATAAACAAAGCAGAAAATCTCAAAATATCCAAAAGTCTCCCAAAATGAGTAATCAGAGCATCTAAGAATAAGTCTCCAAGAAACATCAGTAAATGTCACTCCGGCTTAAAACTATTACATTGATCTCAAGTACTCCTAACGGAGCTCCAGAATAAAATCTAAAGCCAAATCTAATAGTACAATAAATATAAAAGGAAAATCCTTCCCTAAAAAGCTTCTTACTTAGCCATACTTTAGAATCCTTTGTACAGCTCCAAGCACTGCCTAATAACCTGAAAGTAAGGGGGCTGAGTACAAAGCCCAGTAAAGATAATCGCACACACACACACCCACAGAGTATAAAGCACGCTATATCGATAGTAGTACTTGGAGGTGATAAAGTACGATACCACGGTGCATGGCGAATACCAAAACCAATGCACTAACTTTAAATTAGATATCAGATTAGCAACAAGATCAAATAGCTTGTATCGACAGACAATACAACCTCAAAGTAAGGAATTATCATATATAACTAAATTTACAAAGGGTCAAAAGGTTTCAATGTGTTTAAAACAATACAAATCTAAGTTCAAAACGTTTTCACAGGTTATGATAAAGATAACTTATATTTCAAAAAGACTCTAATGAATTCAATAATACTTCAGATATATTCGAAACTTCTTCAAATAGATCAGATATCAAAATCCAAATGTTCAATGAGTACCAAGACGAAGACCACTGGAGCCATTCAGAAATGTGTCACGCGTGCCATCACTGACACGTGAGACAAGGTTCAGAAATTAAGATCGCGATCTCTAGCTCATCCCACTGAGCTAGCCCACGTTCCAATCCACGTGGGTAAGTCAGAAATAGACAAGTCACATACACTGTGACATGGCTCTCCACCTTATAAAAACATATACCAAATCAACTTAATAAACACAAAGAGTTTGAAGCCGACAAAATCATTCTCGTTTACACGATTCTACGCAGAATAGTTTTATTCAAGGGCTACCTTCAACAATAAAATCGATGAATTCTAAGAAAACTCAAGGGAAGAGGACTCGTTACTGTTTCCGTAACGTCTAAGATCATCAAAAACGGATAAGAAATGAATAAGATGGAGTAAGTCAAAGTGAGCTGATTTGCAGTGTCAAACAGCAACTTTTGTACTGACGAATAAATTTCAAACTGAATTTTGATCAAAATATAGATAGATTCTGATAAAACACAAAACTAAGAAGTTTAAGAGAACTCTTAAAGGTTTTCAGATCGTCTAGAATCATGAATAACCAATGAGAAACAAAAGAGATAGAGCAAATCAAAGTGGGCTGATTTACAGTGTCAAAAACAGAAAAGTCTGCACTGACAAATAACTTTCAAACTCAATTTAAGCCAAGAATCAAACGGATTCTGATAAAACCTTAAAGTACAAAGTTGAAGAAGACTCTTCAAGGATTTTAGAATGTTAAAGATCATTAAAAACCAATGAGAAACAAATAAGATACAACAAATCGAAATTGGCTGACCTGAATTGGCATATATATAAGCATAACAATGTTCAAGTCTATTTTTGAATATGGATCACTTCAAATTTCGGAAAACCCAAAACTACAAAGTTGTAGTAAACTAGTTGATATTTTCAAAAAGTGTAAGAACACTAAAATTGGCCAAGGAACGACTAAGTTACAGACTTTTGAATTTGCTACAAAGATTTACAATAAAAAAAGGGCTAATTACACCTATGTCCCTGAGGTTTGGGGGTAATTACACGCGAGGACACAAAGTTTCAAAATGTAACACTTATGTCCATTGACAAACGGAACCCTAAAAATCCTAACAATTTTAACAAAATGACTTTATTGCCCTTATGTTAAAAAGTTATTTTTTTAAATGCCATTGTCTCTTTTTAGAAAAAGAAAAACCCTAATTCTAACCACCCCACCCCATCTGCATCCCCCTCGCCCTTCTCCGTCACCCACCCACCCCGCCTGCTTCCCTTCCCCGGCGCCGCACCCTGCCTGCTCCCCTTCCCCGGCGCCGCACCCCGCCTGCCTCCCCTTCCTCGGCGTCGCACCCCGCATGCCTCCTCCTTCCTCGTCACCCCGTCACTGCCCACCCCGTCTACCTCCCCTTCCTCGTCATCGCCCACCCCTCCCCACCCCATCTGCATCCCCCTCGCCCTTCCCCGTCACCCACCCACCCCGCCTGCTTCCCTTCCCCAGCGCCGCACCCCGCCTGCTCCCCTTCCCCGGCGCCGCACCCCGCCTGCCTTCCCTTCCCCGGCGTCGCACCCTGCATGCCTCCTCCTTCCTCGTCACTGCCCACCCCGTCTACCTCCCCTTCCTCGTCATCGCCCACCCCAAGCCACCGCGTGTAATCTCCTGCCGGCGTCGAAACCTATCGCCGGCGACGTCACTCTTCCCCTTCATCTCTTCTCTCCTCCCCCACAGCAACCCACTCCCTCATTCCATGCCAGCAGCTCCATCGCCCCACGCCGCCGGTAGCTCCGTCGCACCACGCCGCCGATTTTGAAGCCCTAATTTGCAAATTAGGGTTTTGAAGCCCTAATTTGCAAATTAAGGGTTTGAAACCTTAATTGACAGATTTAGACTTTTGAGAAATGGCAGATTCAAACCCTAATTGGCAGATTGAGAAATTAAAGATTGAACCCTAATTTGTAAATTAGGGTTTTGAAAAAATTAAGGTTTAATTTGAAAATTATAAAAATTATTTAGGATATACTGTACAAGGGCAGTATTGCCATTTTTAAAATACGTAATGATGAACAGTATATTTTTTGGATGGAACCCTAACGAATGGACACGGGTGATACATTTGAAACATTTTTGGTCACGGAATGTTACATTTTGAAACTTTGTGTCCTTGACTGTAATTACCCCCAAACCTCAGGGACATAGGTGTAATTAGCCCATAAAAAAATCACGAATCAAAGTCAATAATCGGAAGTACAAAGAACTATTTAGCGTAACGATCAAGAATGTAATTAGGGTTCTAAAGAATCAATAGATCTCTTTAAACAACAAATCAATTGATGAACGGATCGATAATCAGAATTCATATGGGGTAAATGCGTGAGAAAACCATTACCTCAATTGCTTAAATCAACTCCAAGTCTTGATCTTCTCAAACAAATTATATCAAAAATCCTAATATAATAATACCTAAAATTGCTATTAGACTCTATCAATCACATTAGCTTATGTAGGTTTTTACCACAAACCTCAATCCGAATATCAAAATAAGATCGTACCTCAATGTAATGACCAAAATCTTAAGAGTATTCTTCCTAGAGATTCTTTGGAGGCTTTTCTGAAGTTTGTGTGCTCCTAAGAATTATATTGCACATAAGTCATGAGCCTAAAAGGAATGTAATTATATTCCTAACACAATAAGAATTGCAAAATACCCATTATGTCCCAAAATTCTCTAACTTTATAAATGGGTCATATTAAAGTCCAAATTTAAATTGGGTCATCTAATCCCAAAAGTATAACTCACTTTCTAGTAAGAAAATTTTAAATTGATTTTTAGGCCCACTATTTAATTCAAACTCACAATACATTCTAATTCGTACTTACACAAGTATTCTGATAAAAAAAAAATTGGGGTGTTACAGTTGACGGAGAAGAAGATGAGGGTTTGATGCCTTGATTCCACCCCAGTTAATGCAAAGTTATGAACATTGCATGTTGGAGAGAAAAATCAAGAAAATTAAACAAAGGGAAAGAGAGACGGTTGTATGTACAGAGGGAAAGAGAGACAGATGGCAGCAGAGGGCGGCTGTTTTTAGAGAGAAACAAATGGAGACAGCAGTGGGCGATTGTATTTGGGAGACCGCAGGCAGCGGTCGCTAATTTTAGCGACTGGAATAGCCACCATTTTAGCGACTGTTATATTTAGCGACCGCTTGGCAGTCGCTAAACGCGGTCGCTAAAAGTACCCACCAAATTAATTTCTTTAACTGCGCAATTTAATGACATGTTTAGCGACCGCGTAAGGCGTCAGTCGCTAAAGCGGTCGCTAAGCTATAGTTTAGCGACCGCACCAATTGGCGGTCACTAAATGCAGTCGCTAAAAACCTGTTTTCTTGTAGTGGGAGATAGGCCAATCAAGTACATCTTCACAAAAATAAAAGTACGTTGCACCTAGACTAAATATGGCACGAGTTTGTCGGTAGTACCAAATAACGTCAGAGATGGACATGTGTTTTGAGTGAATAGTATAAATATATATATCAATATTAACATAGAGGGTTACAAAACATGCCAGTAAAACAAGTAAAAGACGTACGGATCGATGACATCTCCATCCGCTACATAGTACAATAAAATAAAACAAACTGTACAATAACAGTAACTAAACTAATTTTTCTCTAAAGGTTAAGGTGATAAATACAAGATCGATAAAACTAATTACAAAGCTTAGAACTAGATAATAACTAAATAAACAACCAATTACAAGACGCCACCTCACAGCCAACCACAAGCCTAGTGTCAGACATGTGTCTCCTTCGCTGCCACGTATCCTTGATCTCCGTGACCCTCTTTGGTGCCCGAAAAACCACCGTCTCTGACCAACACTCTGCCCCCGATCCAAGGGAACACGAAACCAAGACCAAAATGGAGCCCTCACAACCCCTCTCAACCACTGACGACCACCTTCAAACAGCGAAAGCTCCGATTGAAACCAGCAGAAACTCCGATTGAATCCAATGGCAAACCAAGCTCCCTCACAACCTCTACTACAATCGGTAGAAAAACTCACGGCAAAGGTGAACCATCGTGACCCCGCAACGGCCAAAGCAAACTAATGCAAACGAGAATCAGAGACGCATCAACCACACCACTACAAACAACCAACACCTTTCTAGATCTAGGGGGAAGGGGATCAACAGGGACGAAGGGGAAAAATAAATCCTAGAAGAAAAGACCTAGACCTAGACTCCTCATCCTTTTCCAACCCTTGGCAACACTATATAACAACCCCGTTGACTAAATCCCTACTCTCGCAACCCACCGTAAGTCAACCAAGACGAAACCCAAGAATCAGACAGCTTACCCCACATCTAAGCCCCAAACCGATCGCTGGTGCCGGATTTGCAACGGATCTGCAACGTGATCACCACCAGCGGCGACGGAAGCATCTAGGGTCTTTATGGTCTTACCACCCCGATCTCACCCAAAAAAACCTAATGGAAAAACCCTAGATAGTTTACCACGTCACCACACGCCGGGATTACCGGCGGTGATGACGGAAACAGAGACTGGAGGAAAAGAGAGGAGGATTGGGGAGGAGGGGCCGGGATGGGTTTTCCTTTTTTGTTGCCTCTCCCAGAGAGGAAAGAGCCTCACATTTTTGAATCTATAAGATTTGTGATGAAAGCGTACCAGAAACTGACAATGAATTCTCAAAGAAAAATGGCTTTTATTGATCAAAGTTTGAATTGTCCGGCAGGTACATTAGGGTTAATAAAAGTAGTAACTTAATAGCACCTCTGATTAATATAGTAACCTAGTTAGCACTTAAAAGCGACTAATGAGACCCGAAGATCATTCTAGAACCAGGAATTAAAATCTCCTATGATAAAAATACTTCGGCTCATCAAAATTACCATATTTCTTTTGCATGTAATGACTAAACGGAAGGTACCTTGTCAGTTGCTAAGTTTCTTCAGCCCTCAGCCTCTTTTACTTTTTCGTTACACTAATCTCTTAAAACAGGCGGAGGTGTTGTGGATTCTGGTCTAATATCTATCGCCTTCCCTGTTTATTGCTCCTCCTCAACAGTAAGCCAACCTTACGCTTTCTAGTTGCCTACTCTGAGTGCTGTTTGTCCCAAGCCCAATTACTATGCACAGAGGCTAAATGAGCGGTGATTCTGTCGATCAAACACAACCCTCTTACCCCAAGTGCACACCCCAAACAGCAATTAAATGGCAAACAGAAGTACTCGTGAAGAAGAAGCGAAAGCCAGCCGCGAAAAATGTGGGTTATGTCATTAAGGCATCTGGAGTACTTTAAGGGAAGGTGTACCATAAGGGACACTCTTTCTCCCTGTCTCATTATCCCGTTAATCGATGAAGTTCAGTGGACCTTTACTGTTGCCTATACATGGGGGGGGGGGGGGGGGGGGGGGTTGAGAAGGGAATAACAGACTAGTTCGTTACTGACCACATCTCTTGGAGACTTGGATTCTTAGACTGCATTGATGCATTGATAACTTCTCTTAGCCAGGCTGTGCCTTAATGCATCTCATCCCTTAGACTCTTTTTTTGGTTTATATATCCCTTAGACTCTTAGTTGCCTCTACATGCAGTTGTGGACTTGTGGTCTGGAAAAAAAATGCTTGTACGCAAGAGACAAGTTGAACAGAGATGGCGTGAGAGCGTGTTAGCATAGGCTTCTACCACAATGAAGCGAGACTAGTTGCCTCTTCCAATACACTTGACTAGAGGTGGCAAAATGGGTGGGTGGGTCGGGTTTGGGTGTGAATTAAATGGGTTGGGTATAAATGGGTGACTCACCCATTTAGACCCATTTAATTGTGGATTAACTGAGTCATGTATTAAATGGGTTGGTTTCACCCATTAATCTAAAAATGACCCATTAAAGTCAAGCTAATGTGTTTAACCCTCTTCTCATCTTCATGGACCACCACCGGAGACCAGCAATCGTCGCTGCACAGCCCCCACGCCATTTCCAGACCGACAACTAAACCATCTAACCGCAACCACAGCCAAAACAGCAACGCCGAACTGCTATCACCATCCCGTCGTCAATATCCACCATTCCGAACACCACCACAACCCCGCCGCCAAATCCTAATTTCCAAATCCACGACTTTGAATGCCCCCCCCCCCCCCCCCCGCAGACCGGAACATCCACTACCACATCCTCTCCGGGCTGCTACCGGGCCATTACATCAACGACAACCACCACTAGTCGATCTCAACGCCACCGGAGATCATCATTTTCCTCAAAACCCATATCATCGATAGTAGATCTGAGCCTAGGTGGCTCTAGATCGAGAATCTCGCTCAAGGTTCTTGTCGAAATTTCTTACAAATAACATGTTTGAAGCTTCTGGAGTGATGACGATGCTTGGTTGTGGGTGGTCACAGCTGAATCAGCTATCACCGTCGCTCGGGCTTAGGGATGGCGACGACGTTCAATCATTGCCGCACCGTTGCTCGACCTTAGGGAATGTTGGTGGTGCTTCGTCGTGGGTTTGGTTAGTGGCTCTTGCAGTGGCGACGGTGATGAAAGGCTGGTGACGGCGACGACGACGGCAAGTGGTGGTGAGGTGATGGCGGCGGCGGCGCCGATGGTAGGTGGTCGCGAGTCGTCGGGTGTGTGCCATTTGAGGAAATTGGCTGAGGAAAAGTTTAGGTTACTAATGGGTTAGATGGATGGACATCCATTTAAAAACTATTTAAACCCGTGAATAATTGGGTTTTGTAGGTATTGACCCATTTAGACCCAATTATTTAATAGGTGGATTAGGGTGACTTTTAAGTGGGCAAATTTGGATGGGCAAATGGATTTGGGTAATGATCGACACCCTTACACTCGAGTGAATATATATATATGCTAAATACTCCTGATTCTCCAATATGGCAATTTTGCGAGATCTTTTCAATACGTTTATGTGTAGAAATTTTTATTTCATTTTACTGGTTAATCTTTTAGCAACATCATTGAATAAACAGTACATATTAAAGATACCATATAACTAAGGTAGTTGAGAATGTTTGAATTTGTATTGGCATTTTTCGCCTGTGCGTACGTTATCATTTCTAGTAGACAATTAGTAAAATGCTGCTTCGGTTGAAAGCGATTAAAAACAAAGTTTGTTACTGCTTAAACGAACAAAATCTTTGGCCAAACTTGGCAGAAGAATGCACCCAAATATACGTCTTCTGGTACTGCTTCTGTATCCGGTCTTCCAAGGCAGAGGGAATAAGAATTCAAGTCTTTAGCCTCTTTTCCATGTCTCTTCTTTAGACCAACTATACCACCACAAACCAAGCCAATCAAGCCGTCTTACACCTAATTCTACGTTTAGTCATCAAAGACCTGTTACACGAGTCTTCCCAAGTCTCCTTAAAAACTTCTCTCGTTCCTCCTCAAAATGAAAGGGACGGAGTATAATACTCGAAGGAAAGAGCGGCTTTAACGCCAAGATTATTAAGTCGGCTTTCATGCGAGGACTGAAACAGTGGAGTTTCTTAATTCCTAATTAAAAGAGATACAAAAGAGTTACGGTTATCATATATATATATATATATATATATATATATATATATATATATATATATATATATATATATATATATATTTGTTCTTAATTACATCAAAACAAGAAAGATTAGTCACGCAGCATCAAACATTTAATTTGAAATTTCCATGACATTGTAAACTCTTTAAATCATGTCCCTCTCTGAAAAGGGCAAACAAAAAGGTTTATAATGTATTGTTACAATTGAATGATTTAAAGTTCTTGAAAGGTCACATTTTCCAATTCAAAAAACAAAGTCACATTTCCAAGTGGGATTTGAGAAGATAGACCAGTCAACACGCATCATCTTCATCCCCGCAACCCCGAAGAGGTTCACTATAAATAGGCACCATACGTCTACACAAACGAACAACAATTAAGACATTCCAACAAGTTAAGTGCTTACAACTGATAAGTCATGGCACTTCAGCTCTTTTCGTGCACCTTTCTCCTCATCCTGCTCCTTCCTCTTCTTACCCTCGGTAAGGAAGACAAGGCAAAGGGCGAAAAACACTCCTCACCCTTTGAGTTTCTCGAGCATTTACGAGGGTGTCACAAGGGTGAGAAAGTTAAAGGGCTGAATGAGCTCAAAAAGTACCTTGAAAAGTTTGGTTATCTAAACTATCCCCACTCCAAGAATCAAACCCATGCGAAGGACGACGATTTCGATGATCTATTGGAGGCTGCCATGAAGACTTACCAGCTGAACTACCATCTTAAGCCTACCGGAAGCTTAGATGCCCAAACAGTATCCAAGATGATGATGCCTCGATGTGGGTGTGCAGATATTGTCAATGGCACAAATTATATGGGACGCAGCAGGAAAAGGCACCCTTCTCCTCCCGGTTCCTTGCGCACTGTTTCTCACTATGCCTTTTTCGGCGGTAACCCTAGATGGCCAGCTTCTAAATATCACCTTACCTATGGTTTTATACCGGGTACTGATCCCAATGCCATGAGCCCGGTGGCACGAGCTTTCGACGCATGGGCTTCCGCCACGCATTTCTCATTCTCAAGGAGTCAAGATGTCGCGAGCGCGGACATAAAGATCGGGTTCCATAGCCGTGACCACGGAGATGGTTATCCGTTTGATGGGCCCTCTGGAACCCTCGCTCATGCATGGTCACCGCAGGATGGAAGGTTTCACTACGATGCAGACGAGAGGTGGTCCGTTGGTCCTGCTCCGGTGGCTGGTGCATTCGACTTGCAGACCGTTGCGTTGCATGAAATAGGGCACCTTCTTGGGCTTGGGCATAGTGAAGTTGAGGGTGCCATCATGTGGTCGGGCATTGCTCCAGGGAGTACCAAAGGTCTGCATGAGGATGACATTCAAGGAATCAGGGTTTTGTACAACGTTTGAAGATCAGAGACACCGGTTATGATTTTGTATGCTAATAAGGCTATATCTTCAGTTAGAAGTTTATGCAGTCCTAGGTAGTTTCTAATGTATGCTAAGGCAGTCTTCAGTTTTCCATGTTTCAAATAAGTACCGTAGCTCTGGTTTTCGGCACAATCTTTTTCTTAGAACATTCCCTGAGTGATGTATGCTGTGAAAAGATTCAATCCGTCATGATATACTGTAGTGATTCACTTGACTATTTTTCCGCGAATGGTATAATCTTGTAAAGCAGAAAACAGGTCAAAACCAATACAAGGAACTGAGTTGCGTATCAGGGACGGTCGGCCGGAAAAGGAAATAATTGTCTGCAGTTAAACAATCGGAATCTTCAGGTTGGTTAAGGCTATTACGAAAAGGAATCAGGTTGGTTTAGGCTAGACCTCGTGATTGCCTGCCAGTTATAAGCCCGGACCCGCCCGACTTATTTATCTTTTGAAAAGTCCATTGAACGTTGAGGATCAGAGATGCTATAATATGGCGTTTAATTTCATAAGTTGGACATCACAAGAAACGTTGCTAAGTTGCTAAATAGTTCTAAAATTAATTGATTCATG
The DNA here is from genome assembly GCA_033070095.1 of Escallonia herrerae. NCBI lineage: Eukaryota > Viridiplantae > Streptophyta > Magnoliopsida > Escalloniales > Escalloniaceae > Escallonia > Escallonia herrerae. The sequence goes on from JAVXUP010001263.1 coordinate 164,108, forward strand.
TTGAATGGTAACTTGCTCTTTTTTTCCCTGATAATCAAGCAATCTAAATCTGACTTCCTTTAGATTGATGGTCCCTCTCGTAAAAAACGATGAGGGTTTTCAGCGGTCTTCCGCTCCCCCATCTCCCTAGGTCCCCTAAGGACTTTTTTAGATTGTCTCTTCTGCTTAGAGATTCTGCTGCACCTCCCCAGCATCGTCCGCTACACAGTGTGGCGGACGAACATCACCGTCCACTACACAGTGTTGTGAACAGGGAGAAAACAAAAAAAAATCTAAGTAATGGAGTTTGTAAAAAAATTTCTAAGTGTTAGAGTTTAGAGATTCTGCTTCACCGTCCGCTACACAGTATGCACGGACGCATAAACCAAAAAATTTGATTCTACTGTGCCGTCCATTATACAGTGTAGCGGACATGCAGAAAACAAAAAAAAAATTCTAAACTGCAGTGTGTCCGCTACACAGTGTTGCGGACAGGGAGAAAACAAATTTTTTTTTCAAAGTGTTGGAATTTAGAGATTCTGCTGCACCGTCCGCTACACAGTATGGTGGACATAGAGAGGAAACAAAAGAATTTAAGTGTTGGTACTTAGAGATTCTGCTGCACCGTCCACTATACAGTATGGCGGACAGAGAGCAAACAAATTTTTTTTCTAAGTGTTGGAGTTTAGAGATTCTGCTCCACTGTTCACTACACAGTATAGCGGACAGGGAGAAAACAAAAATATTTCTAAGTGTTGGAGTTTAGAGATTCTGCTGCATCATCCGCTACACAGTGTGGCGAACAATGCTAATTATATTCTACATATTTTAAACAAATTTATGAAATAAATGTTTTACGATGGAATCAACAACCTCAATATCTCAAATGCACGATTAACAATAAAAAAAACTATCAATTAACAACCTAAAATCAACGATCAATAATCACAATTCCCAAATGCACAATTAAGAACCTAAAATTATCAAACAAATAACCAATTTTCAAATAACACAAAATTATGGCTCAGAGTTCAACATTGGGAGAAAGTTTTTTCACAAGTGCTTTGATCAAACACCATCATTTGAAAATGCATATCCCCCATGTATTCAAAGATTACAAAGTCTCCTAGATGGAGGTCATGCTGCTGCACGAATTTGTTCCAACCCTCTTCGAAACAAATTTCCTCTTGGCTGCGCTTCTTCTTGATTTTAACAAGCCATGACCCCTTGCGGCTGGTTAAAGTTGCTTCATTTGATATCATTGTGGTAAGCAATCTGCAAAACTATCGGTATGGCCGAACATATTCATAATACAGTAAGACAGGTAAGTTTTTAACCAAAGATAAAAATTTTAATACACACGAAAACAAAGAGAAAGAGGGATGGCCTACAAGTTCTGTATGAAAACCAGGCATCATGACCTTGAAGAAGTGTCTGCCGACTGAAACGTCCATGTTCACCGAAGCAGAAGCCATCAGGACGGATCTGTCGCCGGAGGTGGCGCTGCGTCTGGGGGAGGACGGTGGTGTTGCTGGAGATTTACGTTGCCGTAGAGGGGGTCACGGGTGGGTGAAATGTTCGAGATAGATACAGAAACGGGAGAAAGTAGAATGGCCGATTTGATTATAAATGAGGAGTTTTAGCGACGTGTTGGAATTTTAAACTGAGCAGAGACGTCCACTACATTGTGTAGCGGACACAAAGAACACCAAAAGTTTCAACTGTCTGCTACACTGTGTAACAGACATAAATAAACTATGTCCACTAGACTACGTAGCGGACGGGACAAATAAAAAAAAACTTAAACTTAGATTTGATGGCTCTTATAGGTCCATCAGAAATAAAATTTCAGTCTTCGGTCGAAAGATTATTAGTCAAAAATCACAAAAAATTATTACAAAAAATTAAAGGTCCACTGCATCTTCTTCTTCCTCATCTTCGGCGTCATCTTCTTCCTCGTTTTGCAAACCCCCTGGACTTATCCCCAGTGCCTTGTAATGGTTCCGCTTGTCATGGTTGGTCATTTTGTTGCACAATGCACACCTTCTCAGCTTTTTAGGTTGAGTTGCCTGTTCAATAGAGCTCTTCATCCGCGTAGATCTCTTGCGGCCTTTCGTTTGCGATATAATTGGATCCAAAGGCCGGATATCATTGTCGTCTTCCTCCCCCGGCTCATCATCTTCTGATCTCGTTGTAGGCTCGGTGTCAACCGCATTGCTAGCTGAAGCTGCTTCCAACTGGTCGACGATGGGCTCTTGCTGCTGAGCTACCTCGAGGAGATGTTTATATCCGGTCATTGTAGCAGCATCCTTTATGGACAAACGGGTAAACATTGTCACCAGATGATTATACCGCAACGTCTCTGATTCTTCAAAGTCAGTATACGGGTGCTCCGGAAAGGCAATGGTACGTGCAACCTGTTTGCACCTTTCGTCCACCGTGGCAGGACGTATTTATCGGGGATTGTCCTGATATTCTTCTGGGTGAAAAACCGCAGAATGTGTCTACACAGGATGCCATGGAACTCAAACTTCTTGCAAACACATGTCACCGAATCCGTCAATGTGTCGTGGCTCACCGTATAAATTCTGCGCAGCTTCTCAGGGACGAGGTCATTCACGAGCGAATAAACCTTGTACTCACGCGTAGACTTTTCTGCCACCTTGTTTATACTGTATCGTCCCGATTTTTGCAGCTCTACTTGGTATAGCAGGAAGATCTCCTTCGTATAGACTTTGGCACCGTTCAGCTCCAGCGGGGTCTCAAGCAACCTTCTCCTTTGTTTGTACGTGCTTGCAAAGTCTGCAGCCTTTTTTTCACGAATAACGAGGCAACCGCTTTTTGTGCGGATGTGACGAAACTCTTCAAATTGGTAGCTGTACCCACATAACTATCGAACGTGGCATTCATAGATTCACTCCTGCCCGTCGTTTTCATGCCCGCAGAAAAATACCTCCTCGTGTAAACGCCAATCCATTGCTCTTTGAGCTCGTACAAGTGCTGGAGCCACTCGTTGTCTTGCAATGAGTAATCCTCAACAAGCTTTTCCCACCTCTCCTCAAATTCCTCAATCGTTAACGACTTACTAACGCACTTTCAAAATCCTGTTTAAAGTCTGGATACTTTGCGTACACGTGATGCAGACGTTCAGGGTATTTGTTGCTTATGTGCCAAGTGCACAAGTTGTGTCGAGTATCTGGGAAGACGGTAGCAATAGCCTTCTTCATTGCCAAATCTTGATCGGTGATGATAACTTTCCGTGCTTTGTTGTTCATGGCTTCCAGCCACGCCCTAAACAACCATACAAAAGAACTCTCGCTCTCGTCCCTTAACAAGGCGAACCCGAACAGGATGGAGTGATAATGATGATTGACGCCCGTGAAAGGAGCGAACGGCATCGAGTACTTGTTGGTACTGTATGTGGTGTCGAAAGTCACGACATCCCCAAAATGCTTATAAGCTAGCCTCGAACGACCGTCGACCCAAAAAATTGTACTAACTCGATGCTCGTCGTCAAGTTTATAATCAAAGGTAAACTGCGGGTCCTCCATCTGCATCCGTTTCAATAGGTTCATTGTAAATTGAACATCATTGAGGTCATACGCGGCTCGTCTATGGGTTCGAACCGCGTTACGAACGTCTGTCGTGTTAAAGTTTAAATTTTGAATTCTCCCAGCCTGTTTAGCAAGAACATTAATCCAATGGATCCACACCTACAAAGAAATGAGACTAGAGAAGAATAGATCAAACGTAAGACACAGGTCTGATTCAACTAAAGGTAGAACTTGTGGTGATAACACAGAGACAAGACTATTAGTGGGATGAATCCTACTTCTAAGCAGAAGAGACAATCTAAAAAAGCCCTTAGGGGACCTAGGGAGATGGGGGAGCGAAAGACCGCTGAAAACCCTCGTCGTTTTTTACGAGAGGGACCATCAATCTAAAGGAAGTCAGATTTAGATTGCTTGATTATCAGGGAAAAAAAGAGCAAGTTACCATTCAACATGAATCAATTAATTTTAGAACTATTTAGCAACGTTTCTTGTTGTTGCTGCTAAAAACATGCTCCGCGTATATTGTAGAACCCGAGCCTAAACCGATGACTTGCAAGACAAAAAATGAGTGACCGCCGGGTGGGGTTCCCGGCGGAGAACTCTCCGATGCTTAAGTCAGAGCGCAGTTACAGGATAGTAACTCTGAAAAAGCATGAATTGTGTAGTTTTTCCTATATCTGGAGGGGTAAACCCCTTTATATAGCTGTAGGAGAAGACTCCTAGTAGGACTGGGCTTTGGGCCAGTTGTGTTAGGATCACGTTAGGATCATCGAGGATCACGTCACAATCCCTAATAAGGTAATCACTGATCTCCCTGTTTGATTAGGATTGCCGGGTATTCCCCAATTATTGAAAGTTATATTTGAGTTATATCACTTGTGATGTCCAACTTATGAAATTAAACGCCATATTATAGCATCTCTGATCCTCAACGTTCAATGGACTTTTCAAAAGATAAATAAGTCGGGCGGGTCCGGGCTTATAACTGGCAGGCAATCACGAGGTCTAGCCTAAACCAACCTGATTCCTTTTCGTAATAGCCTTAACCAACCTGAAGATTCCGATTGTTTAACTGCAGACAATTATTTCCTTTTCCGGCCGACCGTCCCTGATACGCAACTCAGTTCCTTGTATTGGTTTTGACCTGTTTTCTGCTTTACAAGATTATACCATTCGCGGAAAAATAGTCAAGTGAATCACTACAGTATATCATGACGGATTGAATCTTTTCACAGCATACATCACTCAGGGAATGTTCTAAGAAAAAGATTGTGCCGAAAACCAGAGCTACGGTACTTATTTGAAACATGGAAAACTGAAGACTGCCTTAGCATACATTAGAAACTACCTAGGACTGCATAAACTTCTAACTGAAGATATAGCCTTATTAGCATACAAAATCATAACCGGTGTCTCTGATCTTCAAACGTTGTACAAAACCCTGATTCCTTGAATGTCATCCTCATGCAGACCTTTGGTACTCCCTGGAGCAATGCCCGACCACATGATGGCACCCTCAACTTCACTATGCCCAAGCCCAAGAAGGTGCCCTATTTCATGCAACGCAACGGTCTGCAAGTCGAATGCACCAGCCACCGGAGCAGGACCAACGGACCACCTCTCGTCTGCATCGTAGTGAAACCTTCCATCCTGCGGTGACCATGCATGAGCGAGGGTTCCAGAGGGCCCATCAAACGGATAACCATCTCCGTGGTCACGGCTATGGAACCCGATCTTTATGTCCGCGCTCGCGACATCTTGACTCCTTGAGAATGAGAAATGCGTGGCGGAAGCCCATGCGTCGAAAGCTCGTGCCACCGGGCTCATGGCATTGGGATCAGTACCCGGTATGAAACCATAGGTAAGGTGATATTTAGAAGCTGGCCATCTAGGGTTACCGCCGAAAAAGGCATAGTGAGAAACAGTGCGCAAGGAACCGGGAGGAGAAGGGTGCCTTTTCCTGCTGCGTCCCATATAATTTGTGCCATTGACAATATCTGCACACCCACATCGAGGCATCATCATCTTGGATACTGTTTGGGCATCTAAGCTTCCGGTAGGCTTAAGATGGTAGTTCAGCTGGTAAGTCTTCATGGCAGCCTCCAATAGATCATCGAAATCGTCGTCCTTCGCATGGGTTTGATTCTTGGAGTGGGGATAGTTTAGATAACCAAACTTTTCAAGGTACTTTTTGAGCTCATTCAGCCCTTTAACTTTCTCACCCTTGTGACACCCTCGTAAATGCTCGAGAAACTCAAAGGGTGAGGAGTGTTTTTCGCCCTTTGCCTTGTCTTCCTTACCGAGGGTAAGAAGAGGAAGGAGCAGGATGAGGAGAAAGGTGCACGAAAAGAGCTGAAGTGCCATGACTTATCAGTTGTAAGCACTTAACTTGTTGGAATGTCTTAATTGTTGTTCGTTTGTGTAGACGTATGGTGCCTATTTATAGTGAACCTCTTCGGGGTTGCGGGGATGAAGATGATGCGTGTTGACTGGTCTATCTTCTCAAATCCCACTTGGAAATGTGACTTTGTTTTTTGAATTGGAAAATGTGACCTTTCAAGAACTTTAAATCATTCAATTGTAACAATACATTATAAACCTTTTTGTTTGCCCTTTTCAGAGAGGGACATGATTTAAAGAGTTTACAATGTCATGGAAATTTCAAATTAAATGTTTGATGCTGCGTGACTAATCTTTCTTGTTTTGATGTAATTAAGAACAAATATATATATATATATATATATATATATATATATATATATATATATATATATAAACCGTAACTCTTTTGTATCTCTTTTAATTAGGAATTAAGAAACTCCACTGTTTCAGTCCTCGCATGAAAGCCGACTTAATAATCTTGGCGTTAAAGCCGCTCTTTCCTTCGAGTATTATACTCCGTCCCTTTCATTTTGAGGAGGAACGAGAGAAGTTTTTAAGGAGACTTGGGAAGACTCGTGTAACAGGTCTTTGATGACTAAACGTAGAATTAGGTGTAAGACGGCTTGATTGGCTTGGTTTGTGGTGGTATAGTTGGTCTAAAGAAGAGACATGGAAAAGAGGCTAAAGACTTGAATTCTTATTCCCTCTGCCTTGGAAGACCGGATACAGAAGCAGTACCAGAAGACGTATATTTGGGTGCATTCTTCTGCCAAGTTTGGCCAAATCAGGTACCATAAGGATACCTGGTTTCCCCCCAAGTATAGGCAACCGTAAAGGTCCACTGAACTTCATCAGATTAACGGGATAATGAAACAGAGAGAAAGAGCGTCCCTTATGGTACACCTTCCCATTGAACTCCAGATGCCTTAATGGCATAACCCAAAATTTTCACAACTGGCTTTGGCTTCATCTTCACGAGTACTTTCGTTTTGCCATTTAATTGCTGTTTGGTGTGTGTACTTGGGGTAAGAGGGGCTGTGTTCGATCGATAGAATCACTGTTCATTCAGGCTCCGTGGTAAGCTGGGCTCGGGACAAACAGCACTCAGAGTAGGCTACTAGAATCTGTAAAGTTGGCTTACTGTTGACGATGAAGCAAGGTACAGATATAGGCGTACGAGACATCTGCATTTACTGCAAAAATCCGCAGCATCTCCCCGTTTTTTTAAGAAATTAGAGTTATGAAAAAAGAACAAGAGGCTGAGGGCTGAAGAAACTCCGCAACTGACACAGTACCTGTTGGAAATAATCCATTAAAATAAAATCTTTTTGTTAAGCAAGTACTTGAAATGAAAAAAGACAATACAAGTAAACAATTACCTTTAATTACTTGTATAAAAGAAATTGTCCATTTACCTCGATTGCCTTTTTGGAACATAAAACTTACCAAACGAAGTATCCTTAATCTCGAGTACCTCAGATGATAGGTAATAAGTTAACAGCTAGGATGAGGCGCGGACTAGGTCGCTCTCTTTAAGACGATTCGCGCCCCTTCGGATAATTACCGATGCAGCAAGGTTTCGACGCGTCGCCTCCAGGATACAACAGCCCAGCTTATAACTGTAGCTCCATTCGCATTTTCTGCACTATCGAATGAAGCAAAAGCTTCACTCAACACCCTTCTTTGCCCAAATTATTTTTCAAAATAAACGAAACTCAAGTGTATATATATAGTGGCAATGAAACACTTCCTTTCAACACATCACATAAGATGATAAGCTAGTCATCAAGATGATACCAATAAAGAGAGGTGTTGTTCGTAACCCATGAAGGAAAAGCCAAAGAAAAAGGGGGGTTCTTGAACAATGTGGTGACACAAACTTGTATGGTGAAAGTATAATTGTCACTCACCACAAAACATCCACTATACAATATACATATATATAGTAGCTTTAAAATGTAACTCATGACCATTAAGTTTTTCATTAAAATGTAGGTTACAAAAAGTTATAAGGATTAATTTAAAGCCACTAAAATGTAATAAAAACATACTATTAAAAATATTATAATGAGGTGTTATGGCTCATCATAACATATTATAATGAGGCACTTAAACCAATATTTTTTATTTTTATTAAAATACTCCAACAGTACCATCAGTTTAGTCGTTACATGCAGGAGAAATAAAATAATACTTTTCATTAGCCGAAGTATTTTTGTTACTGAAATTTTCGGATTTTATCATCAGTAATTCCTGGTTCTAGAAGGATCATAGGGTCTCATTAGGGCAATTTTTAGTGCTAGGTTACTATATTAATTAGGAAGTGCTATTAAGTTACTATGTTAATTTGGTAAGATTCTAGCTAGAGTATTTTTCAAGTCTTTTCGTATCTGTGTAACACTAATGTACCTGCCGGACTAATCAATCTTTGATCAATAAAATTCCACTTCCTTTGAGAATTGAATTCGTTCTCTGTTTGTGGTGTACTTCCATCATAAATCTTATGCATTCAAAAATGTTATCACCTTCCATCTATTACGTTATCAAAGGAAAAAATTTGGCTGTTGTCTCGGTTGGAGGAATCTTCCTCATACCATTTTTATAACGATAATAAATTGTCTTTAAATGTTTATAGTAACTTTTATTTAGTGACGCTAAAAAAGTGCTGCTAATAATTGTCGTTGAAAGTGTTAGAAGAAAAGTCACTAGAAATATTTAGCAACTATTAATTGTCACTATACTCGGGATTAGAGGAAGATTCCTATAACCTTAGTAAGTCCTAAAGGACTCCTATTTAGGCTTCCAATTAGGAAAGCCTATTTTAATCCTAAAGGAAGATTTCTATAACCTTAGTAAGTCCTAAAGGACTCCTATTTAGGCATCCAATTAGGAAAGCCTATTTTAGTAGCTACTAAAACTAAACGTGACTATATTGATAAAATTTAGCTCTTTCGCTCACCGAATACTAACTCCATTGTTGCATTGTGTGTTGCAGAAGATGATTGAATATTCTCCACGCTTGAAGGGGCACCTTTCAGTTCCTACTCATTAGCTGTGGTTCAGTTGCTTGAAGGGGCACCTTTCAGTTCCTACTCATTAGCTGTGGTTCAGTTACTCGGTCCTATTTCGGGAGTTAAACAGCGAGGGATGGCACCCATCCCGAACATGCGATACCATCTATCCTTCTAATAATGCACACAAGAAGGCCGTCACTCAATAAATTTTTTTTTTCTTTTGTTTGCGCACTAGCTACTTCTACATATTATAGGTAAAGAATAAAAAAAATCATTTGACTTCTTTCATTTTGGAGCAAAAATTAGATAACAATATCAAATTTTTCTTTCTTTCTTTCTTTGTTTTTTTTTTTAAGTCTTTGGATAGCTAAGAAAATAATACCTGGTTACCAGTAATTGTTCTTTCTTACTTTTGGTCAAATTTTCTATCTTGTCTTATGAATATGATCTTCTCATAGCTAATTCAGATATACAGTTCATTTTTCCATAGCAACCAAAAAAACAAGGAATAAAGCCTGTAAAATCATTGTTAAACGCCCGAAACATTTTTTAGCTACTTTTTTTTTTGACATTTTAAGTTGCAGAATAGCTCTCCGGAAAATCCGGACCAATTAAATACGAACTGTAAAATTCACAGTTTCTAAAATTGTTCTGTAAAATACTCAAAATGCAGTTAAAATTTACCGAAAGTAGAAAAAGGTAAGAAATCAAGTGGGACCGGTCAGACCAAACTTGCACACTTGGAAGGCGAGTTAGTTGGAGTTGAACCTTCGAACTCGGGCCTTCGCGTCCACCGGCCGAGCCTTTCCCCCCGTTTTCGATAGGTCTCCCTTAAAACTCTGCCGCATGGCAGGCACTAGCCCTAGTGGCTCCACCACCAGAATATCCAATCAATCGGACGGCGGCTGCGGCAGCGGCGGCGACGGCGACGCAATAGATCCTCGGCGTAGCAATGCTAGAAAGAGAAGGCACTTATCTCAATCTCCATCAATTCAGGTAAGTAGACTCACAACAACCAAACCAAGCATGAACCAATTAACCGAGCCAGATCTAAATATCGTCGAGTTTGAATACGATCTCCGTTACCTGCCGGAGTCGCTTTTGCTTGAAATCCTCGTGCGTTTGCCTGTGAAATCGCTTTTCAGGTTCAAATGCGTGTGCAAGCACTGGCTGTCTCTGGTCGCGCACCATACTTTTTCGCGCTCGTATATATCCCGGAGGCTCGATTCCTCCTCCCTCTCGTTCAGGATCTTCTACCGGTATATCTACGTGTCGAAATTTCCCGAGATACTCGCGCGCCTCCGGCCCGATGTTTACGTGGCACATAATTTCTCCGTGCTGTTTTTATCCACTTTCGAGGAGCAGCAGCAGGCGGACCAGTTTAAGATCTTGGCATGGAGTAATGGTTTGATTTTGTGCTGCTTGTTAGGTCCCTTGATTTATTACGTTTGCGATCCGGTCACTAGGCAGTGGGTTACTTTGCCTAGGGGGAGACATAATGCTCCCAATCGCCACCCAATATTCTTCGGTGAAGGGCTGGTTAGTCGCATTAATGAAGAAAATGTGCTCACTAGCTTTAAGGCTGTGCGAGTTGAGTGGCTTTCTGTTGAGTCTAATTTCCTCAATTTGGAGACTTACTCGTCCGAGACAGGGGAATGGGTTGACTATAGACTGTTTTGCCCTAAACCAATACGTCTGCTTAAACGCGGCGGTGGACCTATCCATTTCAATGGGATATTGCATTGGTTTGTTTATGAGCATGGGATGGTTGCCTTTGATCCTTACAAGGATACCAAAAGATGCCGCCTGATCCAGTTTCCAGAGGATAGGGATGTTGATAACGAGTACAAGTATGATGGACTCTATCGGTTGTGCGATGAATGTCAAGGAACGTTGAGGTACTTCGAGGTGGCTCCTGAGCCGTCGGAGTACTTTTGTTTTAGCATGTGGATATTAAAAGACTATGAGAAAGGAGAGTGGTCTTCGGAGTTTCGCGTGACACGTAGCGATCTCTGGACGAATGATGCTAAAATTAGTAGCAGTTTAATGCATGCGACTTTTGTTCCGCTATCTTTTCACCCATTTAATTTGGATGTCGTGTATCTGCGATGTGTGGAGCGCTCTTGCATCGTTTCGTACAATATTACATCCAAAAGGTTGGACATTTCCTGTCCTCGCGTTGGTGTTGTAGAAGACCTTTCTTGGCGGGTGGTGATTCCGTTTGTGCTCCCTATGTGGCCGACACCTGTTCCTGTTCCCTCTAGTAAGGCTGTTAAGCATTCTTAAATTATTGTAGGAGACCTCTCTTGGCGCATGGTCATCCCTTTTGTGCTTCCAATATGGCTGACATCTGTTCGACTCCATGTAGGAAGCCTGTTACGCGTTCTTAAGTTATGCATTTTTTCCAGATTTCCAATAAACTCTACTGCTTGTAATCTGTATCCTCATAAACTGTTTAGCTCTTGTTTTATTACATTTCTTCCTCTGTCAACTATTAAATTGTATTTTCTGTAAATCGTAGTGATTTTCTTTCTAGTTACTGGTTAAGACTTGCTACTAAGCAGTCCTGCTCCTAACCATGTATTTGTATTATTTAATGCTTGGCAAGTTCCTTAGTTTGGTTATTTCTTGGTTAATATTCCTCCTGGATAGTCGTTTCTAAGCTCAATTTATTGTTAAATTGTCAGTAATTGCACAATTTCTAATATACTTTGCAGTGTATAATACTTCATTGTAGGTAGGTTGAGACATACTATCAAAAAGGATGTGAAAATGGACATAATTGGTATCAATAGATTGTTGGCATAGTAATTCATTGAGTGCCAAAGTTTTCCAGTCTTTGTGGTGATGTTTTTCCACGAATTCTTTCATCAATGCATAAACGTTTATTGTGATCTTTATGAAATATGCATTACAATGCACCCTTTTAGCTTCTTAATTTGACTATTGATTGATTAAAAGTCTACATCTTCTTCTTGACAGCGTATTTCTATATTACATATCTATGTGGTCACTACCTTTAGGTCTCCTTGTGCCAGAAATTTCCACAATTTTCCAACAGCAGCATCTTCTTTATTATGCACCCCATTTTTTCCTGCATGTTTGTGTGGGTGGGTTCTTTTTCTTTTTTTTTTGGTGGGGTTGGGGTGGTTTGTGATGACTGACCCCGAATCTCTACCACACCACTGTCTTTATTGTCGGGCATAGCTGTTAGCTTAGGAATGTTACCGAGTCTCTTTTGATTTTTGATGATGCTATTGTAGGTACCTTCTTTGGTTGTTAATGAATGTTTGATGTTGGATTTAGTTGAAAAGTCCTGCTCCGGATAAATGCGTATGGATATATGTATCACGCAAGGAGGTGCTGATTGATGGGTCAGTTTGTCTTCACACAATAATAGGCTTGAAGGGTTTAGTTTCCCTTTTGCTGATGGGATGGACAAAATCTTTTCGAGTAGACGCTTCCATATATTAAAGAATTGTTCCGTGTGTGACCTTTTCCTCATACTCATATTGTCATGAGATTGATTCAGTTAAACAGTGTTGAAAATGCTGATTTGTCGTTTGAGGTGGAGCAGCAAATCGTTGCATAGGCCTGAAATGAAAGGATACAGGGTTTAGATTTCCAGCGAGCTCATTTGAGTAAAAGTTTATCTTCCTCATTTGATCTTAGCCAAAAGGCCAAGAAAGATATTTTCCTTCCTCATTTGCAAGCACGTTTGCTTGATTTTCATCTATTATGTTCATGCTCTAAGGTGTGGGATCACTTACTTTTCACATGCACCATTCTGATGTATATTTTTCATCAATGTACCTGATATAATGCCCAGGTCAAGAGGTCCTTCATGTTTGTTAGAAAGGCGCATTCTAGACGGGATTCTATGCTTCAATTGTCGCCGATTTTCAAGCAATTGGTACTTACGTAGAGTTGAAAATAGGGTGTGCTTGCAGCTCAAGCTTTCTATGAAAATCGGATGTGCCTTTTTATGCATTTGTACGCTTGGGTTGTTAATCGGTGCATAAGCAGATGGTACATACGACTCTGACAAGAAAGAGTGGTGGGTAAAGTTAATTTTGTCTTTGTACTGTGAGTGTCTGCCGGGGATGCATAGCTGTTCTTTGTTGTGCAATAAAACGGCTGACTTCACTTTTACCATGGTCAAGGCCCAGCCAAATAGTTAACTTACTGTAAAGTTGTCATTTGGTCAGTCAGATTCAGTAGGGCCCTAATTGAACTTACTTTGATGTTAGGACAGTCCTCTCTTCCAAGTAAACAAAAAGCAACTTTGTAGTATCATAATAACAAGAACGTTATAGATAACATTTGAAAGGGAAAACAATAAAAACATCCTTCGTGTTTGTGGCAACTTCATACTATTCAGCTTTTTTATTTTTTTGGAAGATCTATTTGTTTCTGATAAACCAAAAGATATTGCCGAAATATAGAATAATTGTTGGTTATAACTTAGGTCAAACTACAGGCTAAGATCATTGGTCTCTATTAGTCCATTCTCTTGCTCTCCCTTATCTCAACCCTAGCGTTCCCTTCTCTCTACCTTCTCTCCACTAGTACAGTAGTCAACTGCTAAATTTGCACCACCACTGACGGTTCTCCCGTTTTGTGGTGGGTTTGTGCTTTTGTACTTATATGGGTTTGTGTGTGGTGTGATAGATCTATAGTTTTTTTTTCTTGTGCCGATCGTGATCTTGGTTGGCTGCAGTTGTGAGATGTGCATGGGTTAGGGTTCCATTTTGTCCTCTCAGTTTGGGCAAGATCCAGGGTTAAAGCTCGAGAGTGGTGGTTGTGGGTCAATCATTCTTGGATGCTCGTCTCCTATGTTGCTGAGTTTGAGTTGAGGTTCAGTTGCCATCAACCGTTCTTTTACATCGTGACGGTTGCGTTGTGTGGTGGTGGTTTGCGATGGTTGGGCATAGGGCTCTGCGGTTGTGGTAGTAGGATAGTCTAATTTAAAGTTTTCTCCTTCTATAGTTCCCTTTCCTCTCTCATTTCCTCCCCTCCGTAGTTAGGTAAACCTCGCCCCTCGATCATAATTGTTACTTATTGGCATCATTGCTGCCATTTAGGTGCGTTGTTCTAGCTTGGTTGTATTGCGAATGGTCGTGCTTGTGGGGGTTCAGTTTAAGTGGTGGTGCTCGACGACAAGTTTACAATGGATTTGTGTTTGTTTAGATCGTCTCATGTGTTGATGTTCGTAGGCAGTGATTTTCTTGGGGCACATGATATTGTTGACGAGCGTCGACTTTGCCAGTGTTGTTTTATTTGGCTTATTTTTTTGTCGTTAACTTGTTTTTTGTGCTACGCGTATGGATTATTTGGTATTTTCCTGTTGTCTTGGATACCTCCTGGACAGGGTTGATGTTTTTGTTTATGGTTAGTCTCTTGGTTCAGGTAAGGACGTGCTACTCTTTTACACAGATAGCTGTCAGTAGGCGTTAATTGGCATTTAAGCCATTTATGCTTTGACTGTTCTCACATTTACAAAGAGACTTGACATTATGCCATTCGTTGTTACATCAGAAATGTGGTTTCATGTTCATAGTTATGACTACCGTACCGGAGTGCCTACCGTTTTTTTCATAAGATGGTACGTATCGGTACCGCCTCGGTAACTTCTTAACTTTTTTATCAATAATATACATGATGCATCTGCAATATTCATTCATTGACTAACTAACAAAACATCAATATATTTTTTTACTAACAGCATTTTAGGATAAACTGTTTGTCCTATAGAGTTTGAATTATGTTAATTTTCAAATAAAATAAATAGCTTATTCAATTAAATTATCTCTTCTAAGATTATCCCTTCTTTTCAACGATCTCATTGGCAAATTCTTATATAAGAATAAGTTATTTGTTAAATAATGTCTTCAGGTTCAAGAATAAGTTATTTTTTGTGTGTGTGCGTGTACTTGCGCACAAGTGTGTAAAACAGTTAATTATATAGATGAAAGAATATGATCAAGATTTTCAGGTATAAAGTAAATCAAAGTTAAGTGAATATTATGAGTAATAAGTTACAGAGGATTTGATAGGTATAAAAGAATTTAAAATATTTTTTCTATTTAGTCTTTATGTGGTCAATTTACAAAATTTGTTATTTTTATTTTTCTTAAGAAATCGGTACAAAATAGAATATTTCGGCCGGTACGTAATTTTGAGCTGATATCACTTGTATTGGCCGATACAACCGGTACAGAGCGGTATTTTGACCGATACAAAATGTAAGGAGTACCGTACCAGTAGAAGGTAAAACAGTACGTACTGGCCGGTACAATCGGTACCGATATGGTATTAATAACTATGATCATGTTACTTTCTTTTTTGGTATATGTATACTCTTCGTACCCAACAAAAAGGAGGTCATTCTCAATCAGTTTAACTATGTGCCAAAGAAGTTAAATCTCTCTCTCTCTCTCTCTCTCTTTATTTTTTTGTCCTTACGGTCTATTTAGAACTAATTATTTTAGATTTTAACTTTTTTTTGTTTGAAACAAAAGGAAATTCAAATCAGTGAATTAAAGGAATTAAAAAGGTAATAAATTTTTAGATAATTATATCTTTGATTTACGACAAAAAACAAACTACTCTAAGTAGTTTCAAGTATACTAGTGTAACCATGTGTGGTTGTGATGTCCCGAATCTAGGTTTACCCAGTTATTATTACTCTAGCGACAATTGACTTGAGTGATATTATCAGCGACAACTTATAACACTGGCAATTACAAATAACAAGTGAACGCACTAGAGAAATAAATGAAGCTTGATCACTCTAAAGAAGTTATAATTAATTAGGGTTTATTGTATAAAGATCTTATCTAGTAACTTGCTATTTTAAAATGGAAGAGAGATATTGGGGGATATAAAGGAGGAGGCTTTGGTAACAATTAAAAGAATATACGTTTATAAATAAGCCAAAAAAAAAGAGTGAGAAAAGAGAAAGAAAAATCGGTAGAGAAAAACAGGGAAGGCAGCCGGCCCTAGAACGGGCGGCGCCTCTGCTTGCCAGATCGAGGCAGCCATTTCCGGCCACACCGCAGTCACCGGAGAGCAACTCTGGTTAAACCCCTTCGCCGGACGCCATCGCCTAACGGCCGCCCTGCCAGATTGCATGCACAATCGGCCATGGACCATCACCGGTCAATCAACCACTCCTTTCCGTCGTGCAATCGCTGCTGTCGGCAATGCCTTCAGCCACCGGCGAGCAACTCCAGCCGCTTGCGCCGACCACCACCGCACAACAATTTTGCGACCACCATCTCCAGAAATTCCCACTATCGGATTTCCTCGATCCAAGGTTTGCCGTCGCACAACGTCAGCAGATCTGCGAAGGTAGCGTCGTCGTCGTTCACCATCGATGGGCATCGACCAGCCATGACCAGTAATCAACTCCGATCGTCGTCTTCGCCTAATGGACCACCCAGCGCCTCTATCCATCACCGCCACACATCAGTTGCAACTCTCCATACTGCCGGAGCTAACACGCTACTGCCACCACCTCATGGTTTCACCACCGGCCAGCCATAATTTCGGTTGCACCAGCCGTGGATTACTACGGTGCCGCACTGTAGTGTTACGGTGACCCATGGAAGTAGGCACCAATTTTCAGCACTTCACCACCTGAATTTGCAACCACCAGGGAAAAGGCCCAAGACTGCACGACTACGAACCCTCAGCCCACTGCCCAAAACACGGCCACAATTACAGGGGGACGATCACCTGTCGAACGGTAAGCCGCGGAGTCATGGGCACCGAAGAGGTCCTTGTAAGTCCTCGGATTAACCACAACGACAGTTTGATTTCCGTCGCCGCCGGGAGTCCATGACTGGCATAGAATTGGTTGTATGAGATTGACTGTGAAGCGGGGTTGATGGTGATGTTGTGATTTTGATGACTGTGCAGTGGTGGTGATTTAGCGAGAGTGTTGGCAGTGGATGAAATGAAATAAATGAGGTGGGTTTGTGTGTGTACAACAGTGGGTGTACGGTGCATGTATTTGGGCATGTTTGTAGGTGTGATTGTTGTTGGTCGATGGTGTGTAACAGGATGTGTATGGAGATATCGTGTATGCGTGTTGGATGTGTATATTGGTGTAGTGTGAAATTGACTTGTGTGTAGAATAGTAACAATCATGGTGATCAAATGGTTGTGGGTTGTTGGAAGGTGGTATCTTAGTGGTAGATTGGTTGTGGTAGATTGGTTGTGGAAGCTAGTTGCCGATATGTTGGGTTTTGGTAGTATTGACTATGAAACGGGGGTTCGACGGTACGAGTTTGATATTGTTGTAGTTAACGGTTATGGTTTAACGGTGGTGCTCTAGGTGACTGGACTGGGGTAACCGTAGTGGGGTGTATATGGCGGCGGGTGATAAAACTTAAGACCTTGTTGATAGATGAGGGAACCTCTTAGTCACAATAGTTGATGGGTGTGGCAATTATACTGGGATGGAATAGCTGGTGGAATGTGTGTGACTGTGTGATTGTGGTATCTGGGTGGTTTGTGTGCGCGCACCGGTAGGTGTACATGTTGCATGCGCTTAGGCAAGTGTGTATATTGTGCAGGTGTGGTTGCGGTTGAATGCGGCGTCTGAGTTGTTTGAGAAAATATCCGACAGGAATTCTGCATTTTCATCAATGATACCTTTCTGTTACAATGAAGTCGGGGCTATGGAGATGAAAGGAATGGTATTAACGATTTTATTGGTCAAAGGTAACAACTGATCATCGAGCTAGATTTGGATCGAGGAAATATGTCAGCGACAGGTAAGTGACCCTCGATTCAACTAGTGCTTTTACATAAAATGTGCATGCTTATCTACTGTTAAAAAGTGACGTTTATCATCATTGACGTTTCTTTTTTATTTATGTTTAATTGCTCTGACTTGATTTGCCAAACGAAGTTTTAATGGTTTATTTCTCGTTAAAAAACCGGACCAGCATGTAATTGACAGTTTGCTTAGAGAATGCAAAGAAACTCAGATTTGAAATATTTTGGCATTTGACTTATTTGCGAATATTGAACATGTTGAAAGCTATCGAAAGTGGTTGTGTTTACGATGAACCAAAAGGTTGTCTTTTTGTTTATTCGATTGCTGTGCCCCATATCCACGGGGGAAAGTTGGATTTTGGGGCCTTGGTCAATGGGGCTTGTACGTTGATGCACAGTACTGTGGCTGGTGGTGCGCCATTGCGTCCACATGATTATTTTATCCCGGGTGTAGGTGTGATTTCGGGCCCTAGTCAGGGGGGCTCGTACGCTGACCGCAGCATATCGTTTGAGCTAATGTTGGGTTTGAACTGGTTGTTATGAAGTTTTGCGATAATCATTATATACTTCAGTTTTTGGTTTCATGTATTTGTTTTGTTTTACCCGATGATTATCAAATATATAATTTTTAGATATCTTAATGATGCTACAATATAAAGTGAGTTATTTTCTGACATGCTATGGTCCACCTAGTTGAATCATTGGTTACTTACTGAGCACATGGAAGCTCATCCCTTACTTATCATTTCAGGTTTGGAAGTAAGGTGATGGTGACGAGCATAGGAAGGAACAATTTGGCACTGAGCTCCGGAGACTGTATTGGTTGAGTCGCTAAAGATTTAGATTGTTGGTTTAGTTTTAGTTGTTGATAAATTAGAGTTATGAGGAGTTGTAGCATGAGTATTGTATTCAAATAAAAATATGAAAATGTAATTTAAATTTATAGAAGTTTTAATTTCCGCTGCAGATTATATGATGTTTTAGCGAGTAAGGCCTGGCAGAGCCCTCGGTTGGAGTCCATAGGGTCTGCGGCCGGTCACGTGCCTGGCTCGCGGGCCTGCCCGTGGGTTCTTATCGTGACAGTGGTGGTGGAGGCGGCAGCATCACACGAGATAGCAACATCAACAGTGAAAGTGATATGGTGGTCAAAGTGATAGTAATGGTGGTGGTATTGAGGTGTAACGAGAAGTAACTGGTGGTGGTCATAAATACTGACGCCAGTGGCAATAATGAAGGGATGGCGATGGTAGTGACGGCGATGGTGACAGTCGTGGTGACAGCGGTGGTAATTTGGCAGTAGTGGTGACGGTGGTGGTAGTGGCAATAGTGGTGGTGATGGTGGTAATAGTGATGGTGGTGGTAGTAGGGGCAATTGTGATAATCGTTGTGATAGTGGCAGTAGTGGTGACAGCGATGATAATGGTGGCAGTAATGGTAGCGTTAGTGGTGGCAATAGTGATGGTAACGACGACGGTGGTGGTGGTGACAGTAGTGGTAAAGGTGGCAGCAGCGATAGCGGCGACAGTAATGATGGCGGTGGTGGTGGCGGCGGCGGCGACGGTAGATGACAATAGTTGTGCCTAGGTGGTTTGGTGGTAGCGACAATAAAGACAGTGGTGGTGGATTCATGGTTAGAAAGAGATCCAAAAAATAATAAGATATATAAATGATTACTTTTAATTCAAATAAATTCAAATTTCATGAAATCTGACTATTTTTTATCGAATTTCATACTATTAAAACAAATTCAATCAAATCCATGAAATTCAATTTCAATTCTTTTTTTTAAAATTCCAAACAACAGAATTCGAGTTGTGAAAATAAAATCTCATCAATTTCATGGTTTCAAACACACTTACCGGAACAAAATTTGTATAGCCGAGAGGAATTTTCCATGCAATTAAAAGAGGTTAAAACGCATACCAAAACAACCATAACAGCCCTTCCTTCCTTCGGAGTAAACCACCTCTGTGGTCCGGGAAGTGGAAGCCCGGAACTCGATGGCTCTTCAACCTTCGGATTTGGCAGTTCTTTCTGGCAGAGTTGAAAGCCAAAAGCGATATGCTCCTGACGTACCAGAGCATCAAAGTGTCCATCCAATGTGTAACAACCTACCTGATGTATCCGTGTGCTTCGTAGTCTAGAGCCAAATAATTAGATCGCTCTAGCAGCCTAACCTAAGATGACAGACAAACCTTGAATTGCACCAAAAAGAAAACGGTAGACAAACCTTAGACAACAGTAAAAGCAGGAAGCAAAAAGTGTGAGACGCACCAAAAAGAAAACGGTAATCTCAGTAGTCATCGGAAAAGACTACGACCCCTACACTAAGACGTACCCAAAATTGCGACAGATACATCCCGTCCAAAATGCACATCCCCACCCTCCCAGAAACCCCAAACATCCTAGACTTCCAAATCTTCAAGTAACAGAGAAACAAAAGACTTCCAGCATGACTCCTCAGCGATAGAGAACTGCATGAAAAACATTCGCATTCCTCTTCCTCCAAGTATCTCTTTATGATCTCTCTCCACTGCATGCCTGGTGCTCTACTTCTTGCAGTCATTATTAGACCCGTCTGCCCATCTCTCTCCACATAAATGATAATTAGTAGCCATTTGGAAGAGCAGCACCAGATAAGAAACGGGTCTAAGAGCCATTTAACTAGTAACAAAACAAGTAGTTAGCATTTAATTTGAACATACGTAGAAGTACTCATCATATGCACAGCTGGCTTCTCCAGAAACGTTGATATGAATGCATCATGTCTCTGGCGTTTCACTTCTTTGGTGCACCCTAAACAGATGCTCCGACCACATAAATTTTTCTGAACAAATCAACCAGAAGGATGCATAAACCTTTAGTGCATCCAGAAATAAGACTAGAAATGGTATAAACCTAATCACATTTGACCAAAATCAGAACAGTACCTCCTGAAATTCGTAGAACACCTAACATTACACCATAAGCAGAAGTTCATGCCACGAGTTAAACCTGGGAAGTGGGAATTCTCCCCCTTTTTACTTTTTGATTGAATTCGTACGTAATGTATTAACCTGTATGATTTCAACACTCAAATAACTCGTCAACAACAAACCTCAGCAAACGCTTTACGCTCGACTACGCATGGTGGGAGAAATGGTTCTAAATAATATCTACAGCCCCGGCCACTTAATAGCATATTTAATCTTTGGACTTTATTAGCAGGAAGCCTCAGAGAGAGAGTACAATAATGATCAGTAAAAGATAACAACAGAGAAGATCGCGTAAGGACGGAGAACCCTTCCAACCATCACCAAGTCAAGCACATGACTACAGCACATAGACCGAAAATGCAACGTCGCATTAACCACGTGTATTGTTGAGGATTACAAATTGCCAGCGAGAAAGACATCGATCTTTTACAAGGAAAATAGGTGGTCTGGGCCTACGGCTGTAGGTATCTTGGGTTGAAAATGCTCATAAAATAAAATTAGTTTCTCGACCTTTGTCTTTTCGGAGCCCTATTTGACAGGGTAACATATTTCTTCATGACGCTTTATGAAATAATGAAAAGCCAAAGCGAACGGACTCAAATACACCAACTATATACAGAAATGAAACGCCGCAGGGGTCGAACCCAAAGGCTATCTCATCACCCAGAGAGTTAAAGCTATTACTTAAGGACTCAAATGCTTTCCTTTATTTCAACGTTACTAGACTTGAAATCGAAGGCATGAGGCACTTTCACTGCACGCAAACACTGTCCATACCATTCCATGTACTAGTCATGTATGCAGCCATGAACACTACTGCAATATATCTGTTTCCAGTGGGATCAACGATACAATATAACCAACTACCATAACCCAGACCCCTTAGCTACCATGCAATGACAGTTGCTGGCCACAGGACCTTCTCCAATAACTTGTCATTTCTTCCCAGCATCCTTTCTGGGTGCGTTTGGTGGGGGTGGAAGGGTGGCATTTGTGTATGAGCGTGAAGACATGTAAGACACTAGTGTACTTTAACATCCCAAAGCAATTCGACCAGTAGCCATTAGTTTATCCTTTCTACACCATGAATTAAGCCCACTTTACTCCAAGACATCACATAAACCTACTTATCTTTATCTTCAATACGAGTGAGGTTAATATCAATGAGACGATAATCATATTCTATATCTATGATACTACTAAAGGGAAATAATTATCTTCCCTTGTACTAAAAAGCTAACAGTGACGTGCCTATGATATGATTAACAACTGCGTGTAGAGGGTTCTTAAGTAAAACAACTATGAATGCTGAGGTTTCTGCATCTATTCAAATAAATCAACTTTAAGTCTTCAACCACAATTTGAAAATAATTAACCAGAGTTAATAATGTCAACTATCAGCCGTTCTCACGGCCATGGGTAACAGTTTACGAATATCTTAAGTGCCCACGAAGAAATTGAACAACGTAATGAATAGGATGGAGTTGATTCACAGTTGACCACTCATTATTAGCATCAAAATTAAGAGCATATAACAATAAAGGGAACCGTAATCATAACCTCATTAAGAAAATAAAGTATAAAGCTAGTCTCTGCTTTTAATTTTCGAGCAGTTTATAATCAAAATTAATTGAATCAATCAAAGAGGAGCACGTAGTAACTGTTTATCCTTAACAAACAGCAAAAATATTTCCTCAATCCGTCTATAACAAACAAAAGAAGTTCTGCGACAGCCAAAGTACAAAAGAACATATCCAAATGCTTCATTCCCAAAAAATCAACAGTTGAGAAGGCAGGATACAAGAACTACCTCAATGGTAAGAACCAAAACCATTAACACCCAATTCAGGCACCACCGGAAGAGCCTTCTGCCTCACCACATTCTTCTCCTCCACAATACCACTCTCATCATCGTCATCAGAATCCAGAGTAAACTGAGCCTGGCCATCCAACTGCTGCATCTCTGCACCGATCGGCCTATACCGTGTAAGTTCACCCCGGCTAACCCCATGCTTCTTAGATACAATCGAGTACACCCCAGCAAGCAGGGCAACAAGCAACGCAAGATGACAGTTGAACTGAAGAGTTGCGATCGCCCTACCTCTATGATACTCAGGATGCCCCTTACACTTAACCGTGAAATTCCCCCTACTCTTTTCACTCAAATAACACCCGTGCACAATCGAATCCGAATAAAACGAAAAACCCATCTGAATCAACCACATCCCTTGCAAAATCAACCCAACCGCGCGTAATCCGATCTCAGGGTTTTCAGTTCAAGAATCGTAGACACAACACAGACAGTAATGGGTACCAGCATAAGATCAAAATAACGGTTCTCAATCCCAATCGTATCCTTCTTTTGGATATAAAACAGCATAAATTCTTCTATAAAGGCGAAGAGACAGAATATATTGAGGATCGACGAAGGCAACTGAACTGAAATGTTCAAACGGGTCAAAAAGCCTAGTAGGGAGTATACAAAGAAAAGGGCAGCGATTGCGATTACCTGTAGTTGTAAAACGATGCCGCTTTGGTCTTTGGAGGAAACGGCGGAGGTGAGGGAGATAAGGGAGTTTAGGATGAAGAAGAAGGAGAGGAGAAAGATTGCGACGAAGGTGATGGTGGAGTGAGATGGTGGGGATTGGGAGGGGGAGGGTTGAGGGGTTTTGAGGGTTTGGGAGGAGGAGAGGAGGAATTCCCAGGCGCCGATCAGGATGAATCCGCCGCCGGCCAATGTGTAAGTGAATAGACCCATTTTTGTCGGTGATTTTTGATCAGTTACAGAAAGTTGGATTTCAATTGGTTGCGGAGTTTAAGAGAGGGAGGGAGACGGGCAGAGAAGGATCTGAGATGGGTTTGTAACAACGACGACTGCTGATGATGATGCTTATAAATTTCCATTGTTTAGGAGGTCAAAAGTCAGCAGGTGGTGTTCCGGTCGGGTGTCTCATTTTTTTTGACTTCAAACTCGAGAAGTTTCGGGTGACCATGGACAAAAAGAATTTTTTTTTCCTTAATTAATACATGTTTAAAATTTAGGGTTCGTTTGACAAAAAAAAAATTATTTTTGGTTTTCAGTTTTTAAAGAGTAACTTAATTTTATTTTTTTTACAAAAACAAGTGGGTGTTTGATAACCTTTTTTTTTTTTTGGTGTTTGGTAACCCTTTTTATTTTGACTTTTTTTTTTGGTGGTTTGCGGTGGCGGTGGTGGGGCGTGGTGGTGGTGGTGGTGGGGTGTAGCGGTGGTCGACAGTGGTGGTGGCCGGCGGTGGCTGGTGGCTGCCAGAGGCCGGCGGCCGGAGGTGGCTGCCGGCTGCCGGCGGCCGGAGGTGGCTACCGGCAGTGGTGGCCGGCGGCCGGAGGTGGCTGCCGGCGGTGGGAGGGTGTTGGTGGTGGTCTCCAAAAAAAAAACCAAAAGTGAAAAAAAAAAATCAGTTTCTGGAGTTTTTTTTTTACTCTGCAGTTTAAAAACTGGTTTTTTAAATTGGAGAAGGAAACAAAAATGGTTACCAAACGCACTTTTTTTTTCTAGTTTCCAAAACTGAAAAAAAAAGCTGCGTCAAACGTGGCCTTAATTATCAATTTATTCTTTTTTTAAACTTATTTACTCGCACACCACACTTTTAAAAATCGCTGTTTGAAATCACGATTTCAAGATAGAAGTAAAGAAGAAATCGTTGTTTTACCTTGAAATCGTGATTTAAAATAGCGATTTTCAAACATGTGGTATGTTGGTAAATAAATTTTAAAATGGAGTATATTGATTGATGCCAATGAAAGAGGGTTTGCAGTCAACGTGGAGGTGCCACCAAGAATACAGTCCGAGTTAGATGCCAAGTATGATGATGTAGGACACAGTAAGGATGGAATAAGGATAGAGACCAAGGGCTTCTCAGACAGAGCCTGAGGGTGGCAGTGCTACGAGGACGCAGGGTGAACACATGACGACAGTCACAGTCACAGTCAGGGTCCTGTATGTTTCTTTCTCTAGGATTCTAGAGTGAAAGTGAAAATATCAAAATTAGATAATCATGTCCAAATGAATTCTCAAGACCTCTATTTATAGAGGTTGAGATGATGATGTCATCACGCGACACGTGACGTTCTCCTGGAGTGACACGTCACTGAGGGGTCACAACTGCCAGTGCTCCACAGACTGTCGAATCGCATATTCACTTCGCCTGCCCCGCACATCATCGCTCTTTCTGTCTGGAAAAATTGGCTTCCACATAATCGGTAACCCCCTAGATCTAGCCACCAATCCAAGCCCTTGTAGAGTCCCACAAACCTGGCAGTGGTGGGGATGACCCGACGCCCAACTGTCATGCGGACTAGGCGTGATACCCTCCGAAGATCTGCTCCCGTCTAGGAGTAACCGGGGGTCATAGTCCATAGGGGGTGCCGACGCAAGCCCCCAGTGCTAGAGCACGTAGGCCAGTTACCAAGACACCCTGGCGAAGATAGTGTACCGGAGGAGTCGCTTATCCCGTGGGTGAGTCCTTGTGCTGGAGCACTCCGTCTACCCGACAGGCCGAGGTAGCATCTCGGAGGAGCCGTCTACCTGGTAAAAGGGGAGTTGAAAAGCTTCATGGCAGAGATAGTATCCCAGAGGAGTCGCCTATTCCGTAGGTCAAGGTAGCATCCCAGAGAAGCCTCTACCTGGCGGAATGGGAGTTGCAAAGCTCTCTGGCAGAGATAATATCTTAGAGAGCAAGCCTATCCCCCGGGTACGTCCTTGTGCCAGAGCACTCAGACCGCGTCGAGGTAGCATCCCGGAGGAACCGTCTACCTGACGGGCTAAGGTAGCATCCCGGAGGAGTCATCTAGCTGGCGGAAGGGGAGTTGAAAAGCTCACTAGCAGAGATAGTGTCTCGGAGGAATCGCCTATCCCGGGGGTGAGTCCTTCTGCCGGATCACTCAGAGCGCGACAAGGTAGCATCCTAGAGGAGCCGTCTACCCGACTAGCCCAGGTAGCATCCTGGATGAGCCGTCTACTTGGCGGAAGGGGAGGTTAAAAGCTCCCTGGCAGAGATAGTGTCGCAGAGGAGTCGCCTAGCCCCGCGGAATGCTACACTCTGGAGAGTGAGTTGAAGCATGTTCCATGTCCATGGTGGTGGAGCGTGGTGGAGCATGGTGTAGTGAATGAGTGTGGTGCCCACGGGGGCATGTAACATGATTGTGGCGCATGGGCACGATGAAGTGCGTATGGTGCCGGGGGCACAACAATGTGACAGAGAGCCTGGGGGCACAGCTGTATCAGCAACATGGTGTATGGGCGTGACAGTGTGTATAAGGTGTGGGGGCACTGTAATGTGACAAGGAGCCAAGGGCGTGACTGTATCAGTGGCCCGGCAGAGTGAGTGAGGTACCGGGGACATTGTAATGTGACAAGGAGCCAGGTGACGCGACAATATCAGTGGCGTGGCGCATGGGCGCGGCGAAGTGTGTATGGTGATGGCGCGTGGGCCCCGACGATGGGGTCTGGGAGACTACGCCCGGGCTACGAGCATCGCGGAGTCGGCACGAGCGACGGACGTCGGCGAGTCAGCGCAGGCTACGGACGTCGCAGAGGCACATGACCCTTTGAAGAATAGTGAAAGTGCTAAGGGGAAGGCCAAGGCCAACCTTGGGGGAAGGTCGAGGCCGACCCCGAGGGGAAGAAGGCACACCGACCGGCGACATGCGGCATGCGATGGTCGAGGCGCGATGAGGAGTCGCAGAAAAATGAATTTCTTTGTGACAAAGTGACGTAACAAAAGTGAGTAACGCACGTGACTTAAGCGTGCATATTTTGACCGGTTGAAAAGCGTTGAATATTTGTACCGACGTGTCATGCAAAATAGGACCCCCACTGGGCCCTTAGGTACAACCAAGATAGGTTGGAAACATTGATAATTAAGTTTTAAAACAATATTAATTAGGAAAAAAAATCTCATGGAAAAATACTTTAAATTAACTCTAAGTCCATGTTTAGAGAGTCGGGTAATACTTCTCGATAGAGTGAAAATAGTCGTATCTAGCACTTGACCATCCATGTAAGGTATAGATGGATAAGACATCTGAATTATTGGGTTTATCCCACTGCATGAGATAATTCCATCCTGATGGTGGTTTTATTTTTATGACAATCACTACAGATGGGAAAAAAGAAAAAAAGAGGACGAGCCAGGAAAAAGAGGAGAACATTGCAGACCCTCCTTAACAGAGCCAAACGCTACCATCGACCTCCACCGACAAGTAATGAGTGGTGATGGATATGGCAATTGGCGATTGGTGGTGGTCACCGGTAACTGGTAATGAGGGATAGGTCGATCATTGAGGTTGGCAATGGGGTGTTCAGTGGTGGTTGAGGAAATTGGTGTCAGTTACTATGACAAGTGTGGTCAATCCGTGATGTTGAGTGATGGAGGTTGGTGGTGGTCGCACGTGTTGCTTTAGCACTTCAGCAAGATTAACCAAATCCCATTGAATTCAATTTCAAATCCACATTTAAAGGTTTCAAACAAATAGAATTCTTCAAGTTCAAATTATATTAAGCTCGTGCTTCCAAAAAAAAAAAATCATCTCACACCAATTTTTTTCACTTTTGTCATTATAAAATAACATGTTTTCAGTATTTTAAAAAATATATTGGTTAACTTTATTCTCAAGTACAAAAAATAGATTTCAAATTTAATCCTAATAACATTAAAACTTTATAAGCTTCCTTTTTATCTTTTTTCATACTGAATATGAGAAGCCACCTTCAAAATTTCTAACTCGCGGCAGAACAGACCACCGAAGCCACAAGTTTATGAATATCCGCTTTATATGCCTTTTTTGTGTCGGGTGAGAAGCACTCCAAAGAGGACAAGAACCCGTAAAGATTTACTCCGCAATTATATGAAAATTTGATGACCAACTACTATATATATAAGTGCGCAGGTCTTGGTCTTGGTCTTGTCTTGTACAGTACACCATCGTCATCTCTTATATTCTTGTTGCAGACGCTGCAAGTTGAACATGAAAATCAAAGGCCTTTCTGTCCCAGTTCTTGGCTTCATTTTCTTGCTGGGGATCTTTCAAGAACCCGTCCACGGACGCCCGCTTGCTTCTCTCACCAGGCCCCGCCCTGCTAATGCCGCCGCCTTCGCTCGATGGTTGGTCTCTCAGAGTTCCTGGGGAGTCCTCAAG
Source organism: Escallonia herrerae (assembly GCA_033070095.1). Lineage (NCBI taxonomy): Eukaryota > Viridiplantae > Streptophyta > Magnoliopsida > Escalloniales > Escalloniaceae > Escallonia > Escallonia herrerae. Next base: position 191,976 of record JAVXUP010001263.1, read on the forward strand.
TATGACCCATCTATCACTCTTGTCTCCTTTTCTCTCTCTCACGCACACTCTCTCTACTTTTGTAGAGACGCTGTCAAGGTTATCTTGATCGCATCTTTATATGTTGATAAGTATGTATGTTTGACCGTTTGGTTTTGAATCCCTTTTTGTTTAATTATGATCAAGAAAACGAAGAACTATTTAGATGCTTCTTATTATCCCACCTCTACGCTTCTAATTGCTTTTACAGCCCATCTTCAGTTCAAATCCTTTACATCAAATCAAGGGTGTTATTTGAGTTTTATCTTTATGTATCAAGAATTAGGGGAATTGAGACTGCCTAAGCGATGAACTTATGTGTCTTGTTCTTGCAATGTCCTAAGCTCTAGGACTGGTGGACAGTCAATGGAGATCATATGGCCCTTTGGGATCATCATGAACTTTGTAAGGGATATTAGGACAGGCCGAGAATTTACATCTTATTTCCTTTGATGATTTATGACTTGGTTTGACATAATAGATGGATTCTGTTGTGCCAAGTCACAACAGAGCATCAGTGAAGATCCGTATCAAGCGACGACCGGCACCCATGGCAGAGGCAGTAACCACAGACAGAGAAGGAGTATCAACGGCTGAGGTCTAGACAAGTAGACCGCGAGATGCAGAGTTTGAATCTTACCCGGCGCACACGTGGCCTGCCAAGTCACGAGCTGAGGCTTAGCTGGCACACTAGGAATCTGGAATAAATGACGTGTCCAATTGGAATGGGCTTACGTGTTCTATCCATTTTAATTAAGTTGGACCAGTAAGATGGTGACGCGTGTTCCCTCCCTCGTGAACCGCACACTCGTTGAATTGTTTGTTAAGTTGTTAGGTTGTTATGGCAAGAGCGAGAGAGGTTATAACGGAAGCAGGGAAGAAAAATGAAGGCAGTTTTTGATCATGAAGGAATGAAATTCTCCTCCCTTCTCCTGAACTCTCTTCTTCTTCTCCATTTCTGTAAAATTCTTCTGTTAGCGACTCCTTGATTCGCTACAGATTCTAGAATCTGATTTAGCTTCGAGAAGAAAGTCCTGTTTGTCAGGAGTTTTTCTTACCTTTCTAGTCATACAGAACAGTCAAACAACTACATATCTGCGTGTTAGCATAAATTTAGGTCCAATAACTTGACGATGTCTGAAGTAATATCCTAAGGGAAGAATAGATATAACAGGGGCCTATGTGTGCCTTAGACACTGACTTTCCAATTCAGTTTCGTACAGACTGGAAAGGATTGGACAAGTTCACCGACGCTTTTTATTTGCTTCTTAACCTACAAGCTGAAAATTCTGGGTTGAGCCCAAAAAACTGTGGAGGTTGCCTTGTTTGAGATAGAAACAATAGTAATAAGTTCAATCCCTTAAACAAATGGCTCATGCGGTGGCGAAAGCGTCTTGCACGGGGATTAGGCCTTGTTTTTAGCCACACTCTGATGTGATAATCAAGGAAGAAGGCAGATATGCGACGGGGCGATTGTTTAGGATGGTCATCAAAGACATCGGGTGAAAGTGGAAATAATGTAGAATATTGAAGTTACTGGTGAGTACCAACCACTTACAGAAGTTTGCTGGCAGTGAAAAGGAAAAAGATGGAAGTTCAGTATGACCAAAAGATCCGTGTCTCCAGCACCTTTAGAAAACATCATCTTATTTGTGACTCCTTTTTTTTTTAATATTGCAAAATTGTGGTCTACTTCCGTTAGAATGTAGCAATACTCAGTCAGTTCTTGAATTTATGGTAAAAAAATGAATTCCTTGAAGTCTAAACTAAATATTCGTACATGTTTTCTGCAGTACTATTGCAAGTGATCTGGGAGGAGCACCTTTTGGGTATGGTTTTGCCTAATCTTCTTAACTACTTTTGCAGTATCAGATGATGCATGCGTCATTTGTATTCTAGGACATCATTATTTGAAAATTTTAGTTTATTTTTGCTTTGTAAGCGAATGATAATCTGTATCTTTTGTTGATAAAAATGATGCTCTGTAATTGAACCGCATTAGCAGTAAGTTGCATCCCCAGGCAAAAGGACGAAAACACAACGAAAGTACCTGAAGCGCAGGAACCAATTCAAAAGGTTTACCAATAGGAAACCCAAAACCATTGCGAGACTCAAATCAGCTATGAATATCTGGAAAGTTTCTCGAGATAATTAGTTCTCATCATGGCAGAACATTGAAAGGTTTTAGCTATAATTATTTCTTCATTTATTTTCCTGGAAACACCATTGCATTCCTTTCCAGTTATAAAATATAAACAGCTGCATGCTACAAGAGAAAGACTACACACTTGGTTATAAACTTCACCAATAGACATTTATGATACAATTATCCGTTTTGCACTTCCAACATCCTGGCTGTGTACCAATCAGATAAGTGTGGATAAAGACAAGATTGATAAACAAGCTGAACATCTTTTTGAAGAATACTGCACTGCTTATTTATCATATTATCCTAGCATACTTCTGGGGTTTGTTTTTTTCCTTTATTTTTGAGGGTGAGGGGAGAGGTTACTTTTTGTTGGATGCACTTTTAAGATTTGGGGTGTGATGGGGAAGAGTTTTTTGAGACCGGTAGGTTGCCTCTCAAGCTGAATCATATGAAAAAATTTCACCAAGGATTAGTGTACAAAAAAGAATTTTCCTCACGTCATAAACAAAACATAAACCTAGAAGTGAGAGTCAGAGAAAGAGAGGGAGGGAGAGAGGGAGCCATATTCTTCTATTCTTGTTAAGTACCCGTTACCAGATGTCGTAGCACTCTCACTTTCTCCAAGTCACTTGAGGGAAACATCTAAATACCATGCAGGAATGTTGTTTCATTTAGTGATGGGCTCCCAGATAAAGGCACTGGCATCCCATACTTTTACTTAACAGCCCTTGATCCTACTGCGAGGAATGCTTTGAAAGACCAGAGATCTTCCTTCACCATAAGTGAGTTTCCTGTTGGAACTTGCGGCAAGAAGGATCCTGAGAACCCCACTTGTGCCAAAATCACCCTCACAGGAAAGGTTTGTTGCTTAACTTTGTAACATTTCTTAATGGCATTCTTTCTTAATCTTTGTCTGTTACTTGATCAATTTGTGCCTTGATGACAGTCCTTTTTGTAACTCAGCAGTTGTCCTTGTTGGCTTAGTTTAGCAGTATACCTGTTGATTCTGAGAAGGGTGTTAACACAACTTATTATACTGCCATTTACCCTTATTTTGTAACGAACTTTTGCTCATGGCTTATATCTCCGGACATTGTTGCGTACATTACTACGTATGGCCAGCATCTAACAGCTTGGCATGAGCTTTCTTGAGCTGATGGTATGAGATAGTTGGCAAGTTGAGTTTTTGCCAGGCTGGCAATGCCAAACGTGCAACTGTCCTGTTTGCCTTTCCAGTACCAGTTCCAAGGCACTTTATTCTAAATGAGAATGTGGCGCGCTGCTTTTTACAAAAATTATGAAATATGGTGGTTCATGATGAGTTGCGACTAAGAAAATAAGTGACAAAGTTCACATTAATAATTTAGTATGTCGTAATATCAAAAGTTGTGAAAAAAAGTTTGATAGAGTTTTTACTAAGCACGTCAATGTAACTAACCATCCATGCAGCTCAAACTCGTATTTGCATTGTTCACTGATATCTGAGTAAGGGCTCTGCTGAGTTCTCCTGCAGTTTGGTTCTTCCACGATTTTAGCCAACTCTGATATATGTATTCCTTCATATTGTTCTAGTTGAAGCCACTTGATGGACAATCCGATGAAGCTAAATATGCTCGAACAGCCTTGTTCTCAAAGCATTCCGAGATGAAAGGTGATCACATTTGTTTCCAATGTTAGCAGCAACTATTGTTTTTCTTGGTTATATTACTTTGTCTGCAAACCAAATGTCTTCTACCTCTTGCCCTCTGTGCTTTGGTTCACTAACAGTACAATCTAATAACCCTGGCTTCGATTGTTGACAGAGTGGCCAAAGAATCACAATTTCCAGTTCTTCAAGTTGGAAATTGATAATATATTCATGATTAACTGGTTTGGTGGGCCTAAACCTCTGACGGTGGATCAATACCTGCATCCGAAAACGTGAGTATGTTTGATCGGACAGTATCTTCACTAGAACTATATTGCAAGTATCCTAAAAGAAATACTGTAACAGTTTCATCACGAGAATAAATAACATGAAGTGAGTTTCTACTTTGCTGCCTCCTTTATTTTCACAAATATGGATCTTTGCTATCGACAGGAACAACACTCTCTCATTCTTTACGCAAATACCTTTCTGATCTCCCTTCTGGCGATGTGTTGGTGTGCTGGACATCAGGGGTACACAAGGTTACCCTTTGTAAATAACGTAATGCATATTAATGTTTATATATCTCCAACGCGTATGCTTTGGCCCATTGTTTCGTACGATTCTCATATTCAATGGAATTGTAAACAAGACCTTAACTCCTGAAACTTTGCTATGTTTATGAAGTATCAATTTGAATTTTATCGAACAATTTGCTCTTGAAACATGGGCAAATATATGTGAACCTGTCAGCTGTTCATTGGTTCGAGGATGTTTTGAAGGTTATAATGATTCTTGTTTGTGTATTAGCCAGTGATTCAAACTTAATCCTTGGAAACAGAATTCCTTTCTCCCTCCTCTCTCTCTTAAATTCCATGTTCAGAATGCTGATGGCAACCTTGAAGAAACAACAAATAGTGCCTTCCACCTGAACAAACCTAACAAGTATTACACATGGGACACAGACAGTAGACTCGTCTTGTTAACGACACGAGTTTTGTGGTATTTGCCCAATCTGTTGGAACGAAGTTCCAGTAGCCTCGATGCCGCTGCCCCGTGTGCCTTCCTGAGATGGATTTGGCTTTAGAGAAACGTTTGAGTACTGTATGACGGAGATGATTTTGATTCACATATAGTAGTTCCTGTATCCAGCTACTCTTTCTAGTGCCGGAGTAAGTGAAAAACAGTTTTTGAGACTCAACGGAAGAGGAGAGGAATAACAGTTTCACGCGGGTTTTATGGTCGTGATGCTTAGTTAGGTTGAAGATAAATACATGGTATACATTGTTGTGATATTATCTAATGGCCAAAGAGCAAATGATTACTCAACGTGATGTGTCCGATTACATCGTCACTAGTCAAGTGACATCTCGGCCTCGTATGACTCGTGGCATTCATTATTCGTGAGTTGTCAACTTCGCAAGTACATGCACTCTGTCACTTGAATGTGTCTATGACTCATTCCACTTCTCCCCCACTAAAAATGTTAATCTTGTGGTTAGAATGCACATAACGAAGATTTGCTAGATGAAAAATATTTATTGTTGGGTGACGCAGTGCACAAAACAGTTAATAGTTTACTTTTATAAATAAAAAAGCAGCTGCAGTAGTCGTTATTTTACTTTTATAAAGAATAAAGTAACCGTATTCGTGTCTCGAAGTTGTGAGTTACAAGTCAGAATAGAAATAACTTTGTTACCGTATTCGTGGCTCGTTACTGCAGCATTTGCTGTACTAATTTTAGTGAGAAAAAATTAACACTAACGAGTTGTCGATAACGTTCATCTTTTATCGCTCTAATACATTGAACGACATTTCTAGTCGGGTTTCGGGTGGAAAAGTGAAGCGGATAACGTGTGTAATGGTTTTGGGTAGAGGTGTCAAATGGGCCGGGCGGCCTGCAGGCTGGTCCAGCCCGGCCCTTTTTTGGGCCTGAACTGGCCCTAACCCTAGGGCTTGAGCCAGGCCTAACTTTTTTAGAAACAGGCCCGGCCCTAAAATGGCCCGGATTTGGCCCGGCCCTGCTATCTTTTGGCCCAAAAAATGACTTTTTCAGTTTTTTTTTTAAATTAAGGTGTATTTGCTTGTCTTCTATGACTAAAATGTAGAAGAAATCTATTACTTTTAGATAATTAGTGAGAATAACTAAGGTGCATCTGTTATTTTGAATAACCAAAAAAAATTGGGCCCGGGCCCGGCCCTAGAAGTTGGGCCTAGGGCCTGTGCTTGGACTGGGCCCAGATTATCCTCATTCTGGCCCGGCCCGACCCGTTTGATAGCGACCCTGGCCCGATTTTCTGGAGGCCCGATGGGCTTGGGCTTAACCGGCTTAGCCCGGCGATTTGACACCTCTAGTTTGTTTTGGGTGGGAAGAGAGGAACATAATCACAACTGAATAAACCAACAGTTAACTGTACTAGTTTAAACGGCGGCAAATGTGTTGAGAGTTTGCTTGATACTTTGCATCCCCAGATGTTGCTCCCTCTCTGCAATTGCCAATCTTCACTCCCTCCCCAAACCCTAAAGTTCAATCTCTCACCTCCATTTCCCTCCTTCTTCATCTTCTTCTTTCCACCACCATTCACTAAATCTCTAATGCCCCAAAACCCTCAACCTCCCCGCAAATCCCTCCTCCTCCGTGCCTCCTCCGCCGATACCAAAACCCTACCTCAATCCGCCATCCAAAGAATTGCCGAAAAACTCCGCAGCCTCGGCTATATCGAAGATAACGACGACAAACAACCCCCACAAACACTGAATTCCTGCTCCCCCGGCGAGATATTTGTCCCTTTACCCAACCAATTACCCAAACACCGAGTTGGGCACACGTTTGACCCAAGCTGGAGCACACCCGAGAACCCGGTTCCAGAACCCGGGTCCGGTACGGCGATTAGGGGGTACAATGAGTTGAGGCGGAAGGTGTGGAAGGAGAAGAAGGCGGAGAGGGCAAGGAGGGGGGCGGGGGAGGAGGAGGCGGTGCCTACGCTGGCAGAGCTGAAGCTGCCGCCGGGGGAGTTGAGAAGGCTGAGGAAGGTTGGGATTGGGTTGGACAAGAGGCTGAAGATTGGGAAGGCGGGGATCACGGAGGGGATTGTGAACGGGATTCACGAGCGGTGGAGGAGAGCGGAGCTCGTGAAGATTAGGTGCGAGGATATGTCTAGGTTGAACATGAAGAGGACTCATGATCTACTGGAGGTTAGACACATTAGCTTGTTTATCACCAGAACAGTTAAAGTACATTTGTTTCACTATACGTTGTGGGAAATTCTAAGTTCCAAATGGTTATATTTCATACTAGCTGTTGACATCCTTGACTTGGTTGTGTTTTGAAATCAGCTAACCTTGTTGAACAAATTTGTAGTTAAAAGAGTACTAGGCTTTTAGAGTATAATGTAGCAGCAAGGATTAATGAACAAAGAAGAAAGAAGTTGGGGTTTGGGGCTGAGGGATGATGGACCACGCTTTGGGTTATAGTATCAAATAAGAAGCAAAAACATGTCTAATTTATTTTTTTCCGTTCCTAAACTCATTCTTAATTGGCATGAAAGTGGTGGATATCTTAATTGGCATGAAAGTTGCCTTTGCGGGGTGGGGGGGATGAATGACCACATCTAGAGGTTTTGAAATATTAGTTCTCTGGTGTCAGTAGAGGCTCATCCTCCTAGTAGGCTGATGCAGTAGCTCATAAGAGCCTGGAAGGCTCCTGGTTTGCCAAGTAATGATCGTATACTTGTTTGGTTTATGCTTGTACTGTTTATTCATTGTGTTATCAATGTTATGTTTGTAGTGTGTTGTTCTTTTGTTGGAAAATCATTTCTTAGTCACTTTTATTTGTTAAGAAAATGTATTATAAAAACTAAAGCTGTCCGATGGGGGTAAAGCCTAAGAGGAACCGAAAAGAAAAGTTATAAGGACCCCATATAGAAACAAAAAGCTAGGGGCTCAAAACATAACTGTAAGTCAGCTTCCACAGACAAATCATCAAGAAGCTTCCCAAATCATGTAGACTATTCCGGATTTTTTTTGTTGATCCAAAAGGAAAGGAGACAAATAAGGGGTTAAGACAGAATATATAATCTCCTCATTCTCTGCAATGTTAATTGCACTCTCTCCAAAAAAAAAAAAGCAAATAGGAGCTTGACACCATCTTCACCTTGCTTCACGAGGGATTTCTGTATCCCATCAAACACTCAACAGCTCAAGCATTCTCTTAGGCAACACAAGCTTTGTGCCACTTCATGATGTAGGAGCAAATATTTGACAGCCTTTCAATCTTTCTGATACACCAGCCCCCTCCTTCTCATGTTATTGCAAGTCAGAATAACCCCACAAGAAGCTGTCCAAACAATAGATGTCAAAGTTTGGAGGTGTCTGAACCCTCCAAATGCTCTTCCAAGAAAAGTGTAGCGAGTGTTACCTTCCAAGATCTTATAGAATTACCGAACTAAAAAGAGCCCATTACCATCCTTCCAACAAAGCTTATTCTCCACCTCGCTTTGCTGATCTCCAATGCAACAAGCCCATTAATAGCAGGGCTTGTTTGACCTCCCAATCTTGAAAGTGCCTCTGAAAGGCGGGGTTCCAAACCCACTGTCCCTCCACCACACTTCTGCAGCCTTCAACAAGAATATCCTGGGTGCTCCTATCAACAACAACTCAGAAAATCTGGATAGTAGCGGGGAATTGACTCCAGCCATTTGGCACGAAATACAAATGCCAACTTGCTCTTTCATGCCAGCCAAAGCAGTTCAATTCTCAATTAAACAGACGAGAAAGTGGAACACTGAGAATTATTAAACATGACAACTGTAGTTTAGGGTTTGGGGTTTATAGATGTTGTCTACACTGAATGTGCCCATTTCTTAACAAGCAAATAGAAAGCAATTTAATGTAAGCATAAGTAGGAGCCAAAAATCTTATCAAAGTTAACAGTTAAACGTAACACATCTGAAGTAATAAAGGAAGGTGTCTCTGTGTCTGTTTTTCAAGGGGTGAGGAGGGACAGAAAAAGGAATATATCTATACCAACCCATCTGTTTTATTAAAAGCTAACTAAACATAATAGGGAGAAAGATAGTAGGCAAATCATTTATGCGAGGAGTTTCCAATCCATAGGTGAAGGCAATTTGCTTCATGAAAACCAGAGTGCTCTTTAAGACTAGTGGGTTTGAGCTACCTAGCTCCAGATCTACCCTTAATCCGACCAGCTTTCTACTCTTTCCCGAATCCATGTCTTTGTGATCCTTTCCCCACCCCCAAAACACAATCGCACTCACTCACACACATACACTCACCAGAAAGATATGCAGTTCCATTGGGATGGCGCTGGGCGAAATCCGTATGACCTGGAACATCCTTTTAAACTGCTTTACTCAACCTACAAATTGGTGATACCTACATCTTAAATTTGGATTTGTCCCTGACTGTTTGTAAGAATCAGCCGCAAATTAAAGGGATGGTATGTTCTGAATGAGAAATCTGTAATGGAACGTGTTGCAGCTAAAAACTGGATCGGGAACCACACCAGAAATCAGGCCTGCAAAAGAGAACACGGAGTGACCGCCGGGTGGGGTTTCGGCGGGAGAACGCTCCGATGCTTAAGTCAGAGATGGCTAACAATGTAGAATTCTGAGAAGCAATCAAGACACAACATGTGATTGTGTGTAAACTTGTCTTTACCTGAGGGGCCTGACCCCTTTATATAGTGGTAGAAGGAGGAGTCCTAGTAGGACTGGGCTTTGACCAACTCCAATCAGAATCTAATTAGGATCCTAAAGGATCTCATATCAATCTGAACTGATAGAGTCAGAGCCTCTTTAGGATTCTGCCCGGTGATTGATACGGTAAATGTCATATCAGTAATGAGCCAGTATGGGTTACGTGTCATAACTGTCACGTGTCGTCCGTAGATTGGAGGGATATTTTTAGCTATATCAGAACAAATGGGTCTCAAGTTGAGAAGGTCAACGTCTCTTTTTTTGTTTCCCTGTAAATCGAGGTTGCCCTTCGAGAAAAGTCCCGGAAAGCTGTTCACTTCTCAATCGCATATCTTAACGCACAACTCTTCTGTAGGCACCATCAATGTTCATTAAATTAACCTTATGCATGAGGTGATTTATTCAATTATTTGAAATGCTAAACAATGTCGCTTAATATTGTCATAGTGACGCATAAGTATTGGTACTGCAAGCATATGCTGAATTTCATATGGACTTGCTATCAAATAGAAAGATAGTCTTGACTTCTTAACCCTGTGATCTGACATGAACCTTTTTGGACGTTTTCAGCGAAAAACAGGAGGTTTGGTTATATGGCGATCTGGAAGTATTATAGTATTGTACAGAGGAGCTGATTATAAATATCCTTACTTCTTCGATGATAATAGTACAACCACTAGCTCTTCTGATGAATTGCATTTAAATTTTGGAGCTCATAGTGAAAAAGAGAGCTGCTTGCGTGACACGGATGAAACAAAATCTGCTGGACATGTCATGTCCAATAGAATCACTCAAACATCCTTGATAAAAGGTGTAGGTTCTCATAACAGAGTGCGGTTTCAACTGCCTGGTGAGGCACAGCTAGCAGAAGAAGCTGATCGTCTGTTAGAGGGACTTGGTCCTCGCTTTACTGATTGGTATGGCTACGATCCTCTGCCTGTTGATGCTGATCTGCTGCCAGCAATTGTTCCTGGATACAGGAAACCATTTCGCCTTCTTCCATATGGTGTGAAGCCTGGACTAACAAATGATGAAATGACAACTTTGAGGAGACTTGGCCGGCCTTTACCATGCCATTTTGCTTTAGGTTAGTAATTTGCTTCTGTATTGCTGTTTAATTTCTGCTTGATGTTTGTTCACTTGCTTTTTGTATATGTATCAGGAAGAAACCGTAAACTTCAAGGACTGGCAGCTGCCATCATAAAACTCTGGGAGAAATGTGAGATTGCAAAAATTGCAGTTAAAAAAGGAGTCCAGAACACTAACAGTGAGCTGATGGCTGAAGAGCTGAAAGTAAGTGATGGCTTGTTACTTCTTTCTCATGTCTCATACTGTTATGAGTGGGCTTTAAAGTGGTTTACCCAATCCTTGTGCGGCGCAAGTTCAACCTAAAACTTGGGACCTTTTGAATGTCAGGTTGAACTTGAGGTAGAACTAGAGTCAGTGTGACCTAATTAAGCTTGGAGCAAGGTATTGCAAAATTGGATTTGGTTCATTTCTGTAACCAGTTTTTTCATTCTTTTCAACTTAAGGTAATATCTTTTATGTTTTCGAGCAGTATGATGGGTCCCAAAAGAGAGTTCATTATAAAACTTCCAAGTGTCATCTCTTCTGTCAAAAGCTGTCTGCCAAGCGCTATTACCTGTTCTTTTGTTCGCTTTCGAGTTTCAGACAGACTACCATCAACTCTCTCTCTCTCTCTCTCTCTCTCTCTCGGGTGCTAGTTTTGGTGTTCTAACTTCCAATCCTTCCATCCTTCGCTTTAGGAGTTATTACGTTCTTGTTCTCATCATTCATTATTTCGTGTAATCTCTGTAGTCCAGCCATAAGAATACATTGCTTTGATTGTTTATATATGCCCAGTTGCCGTATGTGCGACTTAAATGTTGCATCTTAATTATGTTCCCCCCTATTATGCTGCTCTCTATTCTTGCTAGGCTGCTTCGTGCCATTGTTAGTTTTGAATTTTGATTGTCACCAAAAGGTCGGTCAGGTCTTCCAATCAGAAGTGGGGACTCTTAAACTAGGCAATTGGAGCTCAGCCCTGAGTACATCAGAGGCAGCAGTGGATGGTAGGTCGTGTCAGATTAAAGCCTGGAAAGGCACTTAATCTGATATAACCTGCCGGAGCTGCAGCTATCTGTTGGAAGAGATTACGGAGACATGCCAGAATGCAATGGACCATAAGATAAAAATTCTTTTGCAGAAATGGGCTTTTTTAGTCTGCTTCTTTGTGTTGGAACTTGTTCTCTAATACTCTGGAAAGAGTACGTGACAACTGATGAAATTGGCCCACACATCTGGTCTTTTACTTTTGACCATCGTGTAGCTTTTTTATAGGTTGCAATAACTTTTGCAGTGGTTGACTGGAGGAACGACCCTTTTGCGGGATAAGGAATTTATCGTTTTCTATAGAGGCAAGGATTTTCTGCCAGCTTCGGTGTCATCTGCAATAGAACAGCGCCGGAAGTATGGAATTCATGGACTGGAAATCAGGAAGGACAATACTTCATCAAGTACGCAAGCACATGAACATGAACCTGGGACTTTGGAATGTGCTTCTGAAGCTGAGCATGGGATGAATGACCAGAAGCCGAAAGTTGTCTCTGAAATTAGGAAGCAAAGGTCCAGTGAGGCAGCTATATCAAGAACTAGCTCCAAGTTGTCCTTGGTATGTGTATCAGTGTATTAATAGACGCTGCAGGTAGCAGTTAAAGTTACTTTCTTTCAATTCTTACTTGTATTCAGATCTCATGTGTGCATTCATAGGGATGCTACAGTTGGCTCATCTGTTTATCGAATCTCATTTGTATTTCCAATGTTATGTCTCCGTGCAGGCTTTAGCAAAGAAAGCCAGGGCCGAAAAGCTTCTGTCGGAGCTGGAGATGGAAGAGATCCGACAACAACCTGAAATCGATAAGGAGGGTATTACTGAAGAAGAAAGATATATGCTGAGAAAAGTTGGCTTGAGAATGAAGCCTTTTCTACTATTGGGTGAGTATTTAAACTCTTTGTGAAAACCCAACACACATCACAACAAAACAAAAACGAATAAAAAGGGTCTTTCAACTGTAGCAGTTAGATTACATATCCTTTACTAAATAGTTAAAGGAAAATGAAACGCTGTGGAACTTTTAATCCTTGAGAAGTGGACCTCGTAAGCATTTGCTCTTTCCTTACTCAGGTAGACGGGGGGTTTTTGATGGAACGGTTGAAAACATGCATCTTCACTGGAAATATCGGGAACTTGTGAAGATAATATGTGGTGAGAGAAGCATTGAAGAAGTTCATGCAAGAGCAAGGACATTGGAGGTAGAAAGTGGTGGAATATTAGTGTCAGTGGATCGGACTAGTAAGGGTTATGCGATCATTGTCTACAGAGGAAAGAACTATAAGCGTCCTGCTTCTTTGAGGCCCCGGACTCTCCTCAATAAAAGAGAAGCACTTAAGCGCTCTATAGAGGCACAACGTCGAGAGGTAAAAGTGGATCACATTGTGTATATCAGCATTGGTCATATGTTTTCTTTATTTTGTTCCATTTTACCTGTCAAAGATGGGGGACAAATCAATTCTATTGCCATTTGGGTTGTCTGGTTATGTGCGGTTGGTTATCCCTCAAGTTGACAGACATACCGTCCTTGCAAAATTATCTTTTTACACGTCTGTGCCAGATATTGTTGATTTTCCTTTTTATCCCCATTGTAATTTGATACAAATCATAAAATAAAGTGCTTCTTACTCTTTCTCCTCGTCTATGCAGTCGTTGAAACTTCATGTATTGAAGCTAAGCAGAAATGTAGATGATTTGAAGCTTAAGATGGTGAGTTATCTTATGTCTCCGTTGGTTCTGTTCCATTTTATCCATTAACAGGATGTTTTCATTGTATATCACAATTTTGTCTTGACCCAGGTCAAAGACAAAGAGATACATAATATGCATGAAGACCTTAAACTTGACCTGGTGTGTTACTCTTTCATAATCTGTTTGTTCATCCCTTCTCAAGAGTGGTTGCATTATTTTTCTGGACAAATTGATGCAGTTGTGTCATTATCCAGGATGAAGAGCGGGACAATTGGAACTCTACTGAATATACGAGATCTGATACTCACCTTGAAACTTGTTCCATGCATCCTGATTGTGATCCGGGAATGGAAGAGGTGAGGAGCATACTGGATTATTGTTCTGATACAAGCACAAACTTGTCAGCAGCAGTTCCGGGCTAACAATACCACATCCCATTTTTTACTTTTGTGTTTACATCAAGCTAGATCCTATACATTTCGCACGTCGTAAATGCTGCAAATTGTAGTTCCTCTGTCTGTTACTTAAAAGTGCTAAAACATAGAGGTCGCCTAGTCAAACTATCAATAGTTTCTCGCTTCAGTCTACGACGTCTTCTAAAGTCATTAATAGTTTTTACCAGTTATAGTCTTTTGAAGCAAGAAATGGCGTATTATTTTACTTCAAACGAGGAAGCGAAGAGAGGGTCGCAGATGATTACGTGGCGTTATAGTTAAGGGTCGGAAGTTTTGTTGATCCCAATGTGAACTAAGATAGATTACAATTTTAGGCAAAAATGTTGGATCATGGAAGAATTTCAAACTGCATTAAAGTTCATTATGGGCAAGTTAGGTGCTTTTGCTTTATCCTTGTCTATATGGTACTTGTGTTGTGGTTCTTCTTTATTATTTTTCTATAACCTCCATAGGTACGAGTTCCCTGACAATTGACTTGCATTTTTTGTTTTCTCATCACAACTGAAGGCTAGAGATAGACATGGAGGTAATTCTACTTCCTCAAACACAAGTGGTGTCAACTATGCCTTGAGGGGCAGTCCAGAAACCACTGAGCCAGATCTGCTAAGAGATGGCTCTCCGAGGTGCGAGAACAAGGAGGGGGACGAACTCAACATGGAAGGGGAAGAACTCGATATTATTGAATCAGAGACTGTCTCCGAACCAGGAAAAGAAAGTGGTGTTGTCATGGAAGGGGAGGTACTCGATATTACTGAGTCAGCACATTTATCTGAACAAGTAAAAGAAAGCAGTTTGGGCCTGGGTATTTATGGTGTAGGTCAAGATGTTGAGTCCACACTTGCAACTTGTCCTGATAATTATGAGGTAAACTAAATACTACTATCATTATGTACTCCTGCAACGAATTTGATTAGTGTTGACTCTTCAACCATATATTTGAGTTTTACATTGTTGCGTATTGGATATACTAAAGTCAAAACTTGAGTGTCCCTTGTTTCTTTTTTAACATGATACATTCAATTGATTCACAAATGGCTGAAAAGTAAGGGTAATCGAATTTTGGGATAGGTGCAGCATTGAAATAATTTTTAATTCACTAACATGATTCTTTTTCTTGGGGGTGTTTACTTGTGCTGATTTTAGTCACTATTTCAGACAGGAGATTCCGTCTCAAGCAATGCCAAGCCTCATAATGTTAACATTTACAAGTCATCTGTTCTTTCTCCAAAAGGTGAACTAAAAGTATCAGCTGTAGAGAACGGATCTGACGGTTTACCTTTCAAAGCTGCACGCCTTTCTAATAGAGAGAGGCTTCTTCTAAGAAAGCAAGCCCTGCAGATGAAAAAGCGGCCTGTTATTGCCATAGGTAATATTGGTGTATTTGGTAACGGTTTTCAACTCTTGCCTTTTGTTGTTTGATCAGCCAATACTAGAAGACAAATGTTCCAGTGTGAACCGTAGTTATTGTCAATCACAGCACTATATTATGTCAATAGGATACTCCATCCTCCACGGTTTAATTTCAGATAACATTGCTTCTATGAGTAGCTTGCCTTTGCACAAGTTGAAAATTGACTGATCCATCATTGTTTTACTAAGGCTCGTTTTGGAACTCATAAAGCAGTGATTTACTTCACTTTTTCCTTGTGTGGTTGGGTTGAAAATCGATGTAAAATAAAAAAGATACAAAAGGTGTTTCTTTTTTCTTTTTAATGCAATTAAAACATGGAGATAAGGAAATCAATTTCATTTCTAGTAATTTCTTTCCTTTTCCCTATCTTAGTAAATACTGTGGGGAAAGTGACCAAAATTGTATCAAGAATTGTTTTTTTTTTTTCCTTTGCGTTATTTGTCTTCTTCTGCCATTTCATTGCTTCTGTGAAGTAGACGGAAAAAAGCACCAGAGAAATGTATACTGGTAATACATTCTACTTAATTTGGATATGTGTCGCTTGCCTAAACTTTTTAGTCTGGTTTGAGACGATTAATAAATTTTGGGAACTCATCACAATTACCTTTCCTGCTACTGCTATCATTCTCAGGGAGAAGCAATATTGTTAGTGGGGTAGCTAAAACAATCAAGGCCCATTTTCAGAAGCATCCTCTTGCTATTGTGAATGTCAAAGGCAGAGCGAAAGGGACTTCAGTCCAGGAGGTGGTTTCCAAGTTGGAGGTCCGAATAACAGGGTTCCTCTTTGTTTGTGCTTCCATTTAGTTTTGGGAAAATTTAGCTACATTTTGGTGTTTTCCTATTTTTCTTGCAGGAAGCCACAGGTGCAGTTCTAATTTCTCAGGAACCTAGCAAAGTCATACTCTACAGGGGTTGGGGGGCAAGGGAAGAACCTGGCCAAGCTCATGGGAACAATGCAAGTGATTTGAGGGAAGTTACAACAGGCAGACAGGGCGGGCCTCGGGCAGTAATTTCTCCCGAGCTTATGTCAGCAATCAGACTCGAATGTGGGTTGCACCCTAACCAAGAGAATGGAACAGTTTCTTGAGCAGGAGTTGGAGCTTGTTCCAATGGTGTATCTGCCTTTCTGTGTTTCAACCACCAAGATTAAGTGTGGAGAAGGGCATGTGCGAGTCTCCATGTTGTATGGCTCAGGAGTTTTCCGATGATATCCCATGTCCAAGGGACAAATGCTTGTGGTTGCTCGGGAGCCATGCACGACAGAGCCTTATGTTCAGCGAAGGGCTTGTATACCTGGCATTGAGTTTACTCCTGTGGGTTAACTCCTCGTGTACTTTCATTCAGGGCAATTGATGATAGTTCATCGTGCTTATCGGACACCTGGCACTTTGCCCCTCTTACGGAGAGAGCCACTTCTGGACAAATAGTTCATAGCAAGAACTCAAGTGCCTGGGTTAGATTCACAGTCCTTGGGAGTTTGTTTTAGCTGCTTGGTGCGAGCAGCTTTTTGTACAGAAATCAGCAGTTGCTCCAAAATTTTAGCTTGTTAATGTATAAAGATTGTCGTTCGTCCTTAGCTTGGACGAAATATGTCTACCACTATTGAGGGGAACGATTCAATTCTCATCTTGTAAGATTTGAGCGCGAGAAGAACATTTTCATTGTCCATTCTACGGGAACCCTTTGGTTTGTAGGAAGAATTCTATACCATTCTATGATGATCAAGTTGCATCCTATGCATATTTTTGGTCAAATTAAGGACTGTAACCTGGGGGGTGCTTGATATGAGATCTAGTTGAGTTTTTTTTTTTTTTTTTTGATGATTTAGAATTGTAAGTTATATGGTCCGTCGTCTGTCGGTATGGGGATTAAAACTCGAGACCTTGAAGTTATTTTTCAAGACTTTGTCACTTCACTCACCTCTGGGGTTGATATTTAATTAGAGTTAGATTACCCCAGTTGCATTTTTTCACCAAAAGCCAAGATTGGTTATTATATTCCTGAGGCCATGTATCATCAGACAGACAATTGACCTGTCGACTTGCATTACTTGATCCTTCAAATCAAGAAGATGTTCTCATGCAATCCGTCTACCCATATGAAGTGCATTTCTTCTATGACTAAAATAACGAGGTCAAGGATCCAACTTGTTGACAAAAAGCTGGAGTTCAGGTTTTTCACCATAATATTGTCATTTGTTATTATGGCAATAGGATTACGGTAACTGTTAACCGATGAAAACACAACCCTAGCGGTTAGTAACAGGATTACTTTTTACTTCGCATAACAAAGTCAACTTTTAAGTAGAATCTTTCAATCCAGTTACTTTTCAATGTAACTTCGTGATGCCAAGTGGAATGATAGGTTTTTCAATTTATTAAAAAAAAGGTTAATTATGAGAACGGTCTTTCATAAATATATCAAATAGTTCTTCAATATCAAACGGTGGATAGTCGATGACTTTGCTCCTTCGACTGAAAGGTATGTTCGAAATTTCATATCTAATGCGCCACAAACGTGACGTTTTTTTTCTTATGTAACAGTGTCAAGTTATGAATTTACCTTTTATTCAAAGCAACAAAGTTGTTAATTTCCATCTCACCAGTAGGATGACCGTTTCATTAACGAGAATCGCAACCAATGTAAAACATTTGATGCTCGAGCTCGACGGATTATTATTTAAAAATTTTTTTGAACAAATGATCATTTTCTTGATTTACCCTATAAAAGAAGCGTATTGATTGTACGCGCTATCACTACAAGAAACACAGAGTTTTAGCGACGGGGTAATCCGTCACTAAAAGCCAAAAATCCGTCGCTAAAATAATTAGCGACGGATTTACCGTCGCTAAATATCCCTCGTATAAAAGCCCGTCACTAATAGTTTAGCGACGGAATTTTTAAATCCGTCGCTAAATATGTCATTTTTACCGACGGATTTATTTTTAATTAGCGACGGATATTCCGTCGCTAATTATATTTTTTAGCGACGGATTTATATTTTCGAGACGGAATATTCCGTCGCTAAAAAACTTATTTAGCGACGGAATATTCCGTCGCTAAATAACTGATTGTAGGAATACTTTAGCGACGGAATTAATCCGTCGCCAAAAGTCAATTTTTTTTTTGAAATTTTTTTTATTTTTCAATTACCCAGACCTGTAATACAATTTTCAAATCTCAACAACAACGCGCAATAATCAATACAGAAAGAAATATATATAATCAATTATAAAAAATATTTATAATAAAAAAAATTCATATATGTACAAGCCGGGAACCGGATATAGCCGGTTAGGAGAGGGGAGAAGAGTACAAGCCGGGCACGGGGGGGGGGGGAAGCTAGGAACGGGCACGGGAAGGGGCTCATCAGGGGTTCCCGAGTCCCGGATCTGGATCCTGCTGATCCGGGGCCGGGGCGGCCTGTCCAACAGTGCCCTGCTCCCTGATCATCCGGCACACCACTGTAGCAATGCGCTGGATCTCCTCGTCGTCCAACTGAGGCCGAGGAGCCGGTGTCTGTGGAGGGGCAGCAGGGGGTGAGGACGCTCCTATCACGGCACGAGCAGTCGTGCTAGGCAGGCCGCGTATGCGGCCTTTCGGCCGATTCACGACCTCCGGCGTATCCAGCCATCGCTTCAACCCCCCAGTACTCGCAGCCGTACTAGTGGACGCTGATGGCTGTCCGGACTGCTGCTCGGACCCCCTTAGCTGTTCATACGAGGCCTGCAAAAATAGTGGTTTAACGATATGTTAGGGCATTAATTAACGAAACAGACATTGAGGATAGAAAGAAAAAACATTAACTTAAATAAATTGACTCACATCGATCCGCCGGGCAATATCTGAAATATAGTCGCCCGCCCGGTGCGTCTCGTCCTTGTCCTTCTTCCGCACGTGCGTCTGATTATACGTCAGAGCTACGACCTCATCGTCCTCCAGATCCGGGTGCTCGACCGCGTTCTTGTGTCGGACGATGTCGTGTGGCACCGACCCCCCCGTGTGCGTCGGATCTTTGTTCTGTCTGTTCTCAGTCCCGCTCTTACTCTTGGCGTCCCAACCTGGATCCGCAGCCCACCGATCTATCATCTCCCCCCATACACGGTGAGATATCCAATGTGGGGGATATCTCGCCATGTCCGTCATCGGGGCACCCGCGGGCAGCGCCTTCTTCGCCCGGTCCCGTGCATCGTGGAGCCATCGGCGGTAATTCTTGCCGATGTAGGCAAAGAAAGCCTGCTGCCCCAGTACCTGCTGCTGAGGCGTGTCAAACGTGAACCCCTCCTGTAAGGCATTCAATAACACAAATTAACAACATAAAACAAACTGTAATTTAACATTTACTAACGCTGAAAAAAATACTTCACCGTACCAGCCACTCCTCCCATAGGGCCTCCCTCGCAGCGGCATCCCAGTCCTTCCAGTACAGGCGTGGCTCGAAGAATCGGCCCTTCACAAGAACGCCGATCTTCGTCCTCGCCATATTCTCCAGGATCCTGCCAAAGAAGTAATTAAATTAATTAATACAGTTCAAATATAAATTAACACCCCAAAATTTTGTAATAAGGCATGAGGTGATATTTTTAGTACTTACAGGCCCTCCTGCGTGAGCGTAACTCTCTGTTTACGCTGGGGGTCGATGCGTACCCCGCGTGTCGGACCACGGCCTCGTCGAGATCCTACAAAACACAGACATTAATACAGTTCAAATATAAGGCTAGCGAAAATGTACGAAACACCGTTATCAACTATACCTGAGGTAGAACCCACGGAAGATGGAGAATGCACGCGCGTGTGGGATGAATCTGCGTCGGGCTGGGGCGACGGCTCGAGCTGGGGCTGGGGCGACGGCGATGGCTGGGGCTGGGGCGACGGTGACGGTGATGGTTGGGGCTGGGCCCCCGATGGCTGTCCGCGATCACTCTGTGCCTCGTCATCAGTAGGCAATGACGAGGTGGGACTAACCGGGGAGGAAGCAGCTCGGCGTCCAGCCCGGCCACGAATAGCCCGTATCCTATCCATATCTGACTTCATATAGATTATATACAAAGACATTAACACGTGAAAAACAATAATTTAGGCATAAATCATCATCGGCATATATATATATATGAACGGATGTGCAAAAACACATCAATAAACACCAAGTTCTAAAATGTTACTACATTTTTCCCGTGATGTTACAACATTACAAGTCAATCATTTTCAGTTTGCGAATCATCTTCATCACTTTCCTCGTCGCCCTCTTCTTCGTGGGACTCGTCGTCCTCTTCATCTTCTAATTCATCCTCTTCATCAGTAGACTCGGTCACATCATCTCCAACACTTTCAACATCTTCCGCGTCATCATCTACGACTTCTTCTCCCACAAGAAGTGTTGTTGGAAGAGGAAGATCGTCCTCCTCGTTGTTGACCTCAACAGGAAACAAGACACGTGGTTGGTCGGCTTGAAAGGAGTCTAGCTCACTGTCATATGTCACGGGCAATTTCTTGGACTTGATAGTTGTATACCAATGAGATTTGGGATTGGCGACGTCCTCCGCGTAAAAGACTTGTACAGCTTGACTAGCAAACACAAAGGGCTCGTCTGATGCAAGT
The DNA here is from genome assembly GCA_033070095.1 of Escallonia herrerae. Lineage (NCBI taxonomy): Eukaryota > Viridiplantae > Streptophyta > Magnoliopsida > Escalloniales > Escalloniaceae > Escallonia > Escallonia herrerae. Next base: position 212,753 of record JAVXUP010001263.1, read on the forward strand.
CTTGACTTGACATTGACATCTACAATCCCTTGAGAGCTAACACGGATTCCTCTACTGCATGTGACATCGAACCACGTACACTTGAACATTACCAGGCGGTTTTGGGAACCCAGATATGTTAGCTCAACAATCTCATCTAGCTCTCCGTAAAAATCCATGCAATTCTCAGCATAACAGTCGCCGTTGACCAAGACTCCACTGTTTTGGGTTTGTTTTGTTCGGTCATCATCTTTTACGTTAAACCTAAACCCGTTGATGATATAGCCTCCGTAACAGGATGTTTGTTTGTTAGGGCCTTCGGCTAGTAATTTCAAGCATGAGGCCACTGGTCTATCCATTGACTGAACCTATTGTAGATGACGGTAAAAATTAAGGATAAATCAGTATACTAATTGGCCACAGAACTGTATATAACACATAATATAATTTCGTTAAATAATCTTACACGGATTTTGAACCACTGTACAAATTGTGATTTCCGATGAGATTCAAGTCCAGCGGGATCAGTGATTAAAGATTCCGCATCGAACTCACTGCAAACCAATATGCATTTAACTCGCTTAACACACACTTTCAATTATGTACAGCAATGTAAGTGAATTAAGACTTTAACTTACTCAACGAATGCCGAAACTTCATCGCAATTTAGAAGGGCATATATTGTTGCAGCACTGTACTCTTCATCTGTTAGCCATCGAGTATACGTTCGGCCGAACGGACTACTTGACTGCTTGAATATTGACAATTGCCCTTCCAAATTTGTGCTTGCTCCGGGATCATTTCGGCCTAGTTGATTTAACCTCGTACCAACATTAGGCCCGAAATATTGACTACAAAAGTTTACAAGTTCTTCCGTTACGTAAGCCTCCGCAATTGAGCCTTCAACCCGAGCCTTATTACGGACTTTTTTCTTTAAATGGAACATGAACCTAGAAGTTTAGCGAATCGAGTTAGGTGGAATATCAATGATAACAGATGTCACATTAAGTGTAAACGAACAACTATAACAATTTAAGGATTACCTCTCGAAGGGATACATCCACCGATATTGCACGGGTCCACCCATCTTAGCTTCATATGCCAAGTGAACAGGCAGATGCTCCATTGAATCAAAGAACGAAGGTGGGAAGATTTTCTCCAGCTTGCAAATCGTCACCACAATGTTCTTCTCAAGCACTTCCATGTTACTCACCCGGATCGTAGAAGAGCATATATCTCGAAAGAAATGAGATAATTCAGTCAAAGTCTCGCAAACAACCCGTGGCAACAGTCCCCGGAAGGCAATAGGAATGAATCTCTCCATGAATACGTGGCAGTCGTGACTCTTCATCCCTTGGAACTTGCATTCCGATACATTGCAACAACGAGATATGTTGGACGCAAACCCATCCGGAAGCTTCAAATTCTTAACCCACTGACAGACCTTCTCCACTTGTTTCTTGTCTAGACAGTAAGGTGCTTTCGGAAGTATGGTCCTCCCACTGACTGTCCGAGGATGCAATTCACGGCGTACACCCAACTGTTGTAGATCCCTTCTCGCTTTAAGGTGATCTTTCGATTTGCCCTTGACATTCATCACTGTGTTGAACACATTATCAAAAACGTTCTTCTCAATATGCATCACATCCATGTTGTTTCGGATAACGAGCGTCCTCCAGTAGGCTAACTCCCAGAAGATACAAAATTTTCTCCAGTTGTGCTCTTTCCCGAACCCTGCAATCTTCCGATCCGGCACACCCTTACCGTGTGGTATGTCAGTATCAAGTGCCTCCAGGTGTGAGAGTACTTCTTCACCAGATGGGTAGTCCAGTGTGACAACCTCACGCTCGATTGTCCCGTCAAATTTATCCTTCTGCCTACGAAACTGATGGCCCGGTGGCAAAGCTTACGGTGACATCCGAACCACGAGGCCTTTTCGCCGTGCTTTAACGTATGACCGGGGTTCACGCCCATACAAGCAGGGCATGCTAGCTTCCCATGTGTGCTCCAGCCACACGTCATTCCCAATGCGGGGAAATCATGTATAGTCCACATCAAAGCAGCCCTCATCTGAAAATTTTGTTTAAGGGATGCATCATATGTTTCGACTCCATAATTGTTTTAACTCATCAATCAACGGCCTTAAATACACATCTATGTCCTTATCGGGACTCTTCGGCCCCGGAATAAGCAACGACAAGAACATATACGGCTTCTTCATGCACATGCCTGGTGGAAGGTTGTAAGGGACAATAATAACAGGCCAACAGGAGTAAGGCGTGGTAGACTGACCGAAAGGGTTGAACCCATCGGTTGCCAGACCAAGTCTAACATTCTGAACTTCCTGAGCAAAGACTGGATGCCTGCGGTCAAACTCCTTCCACGCCTCTCCATCAGCTGGGTGTGTCAGCACATCGGCATCGTTGCTGCGAGTCTCACGGTGAGCCCTCATATGTTCAGCTGTACTGGAGGAGTAGTACATTCTCTGAAGCCGTGGTGTGACCGGGAAATATCGCAATATCTTCCATGCAATGTTTTTCTTCTTCCCTTTGTCCGGTTTGTACCTCGAATGATCACATACTGGACATAATGACAAATCCTTATTCTCTTTCCAGAATAATACACAATCGTTATTGCACGCATCTATCCGGTCATAGCTCAACCCAAGTTTCCTCATCATCTTCTTCGCGTCATAGTACGACGGCGGTAGCTTTTCACTTTCGGGCAGTATTTCTTTGATGAAGGTAACAAACTCGTTAAAACCTTTCTCACTCAGCCCGTGGTCTGATTTCAACTGTAATAACCTACTAACCGCAGACAGCCGTGTGTGTTTCGGAGCTCCATCCCACAGCGGCTCTTCCGCAGCTCTCAACAACTCATAAAACTGATGAGCCCCCTCGATCGGCGGTTGTGGACTGTCGTTACCCCAGTCAACATTAGCATGCCCAGCATCCATAATCATATCTCGGAAATCATATCGTGCCTCCTCCCTAACTTCAGTTTGACTAGTCAGGTTGGACGACAATACTATCGTTTCCCCGTGCTGCGTCCACCTTGTGTATCCACCCATAAAACCGTACCGACGAAGATGCCATTTTACTTCAATTCTTTTTCTCCAGTGCAACAACTCACATCTACCGCACGGACACCTTATCTTATCAAGGTCAACATGTGCAGGATGCGCATAAGCGAAGTCGAGAAATTCGTCAACGCGACACTCAAAATCTTCAGCATTCTTCCTTTTCATCCAACTTCGATCGACTGACATGACGACTGAATTATCGTACTGTATACCACCTTCAATAATGACCAGTGATTAGGCATTGCCGATGTAAATATCAATGCATGAATGTTACAACATGTCTACATATTTCCCCTCCACTCTTGAACAGGTAGTGGTCCTATCCCATTCAGAAAAGCACATGTTTATAAAACAGTGAATAACTCATGCTTAGTCCGATGTCTGTGGAAAATTCGGCAGCACCTCCCCGCATTTCTCCAAGTACACCACATCGATTAGGTGTTCTAACATTCATCTAACCTTGCTCAGGAAGGTTTGACGGATGTTAGAACACCAGATCTGTATGCACCCAGAGAAACACACGAGAACGTGTACCATATATCCACGACATAGAACATAAAGCATGAGTCAAAATACTGTTTTATAAACAATTAGCTTTTCCAAACTGTCCAAACTGGACATCCAAAGGCTCATTACAAGGCATTACTTTGTAATGAGTACCTTTGAACGGGAACTAAGGGTTTCTATGCATGCATGTGTTCAGAAATTGATAAGATATGCAAGAATCTTTCTGAAATATCAAAACTACAGAATGATCGTTGCATATGTTACCAATTCCACATTAAATAGAACTCGTTGGCAACGAGTTGAACCATCTCGTTGCCAATGGACTTCTCAAAACAACAATTAATATAAAGAAGGCAGGGTTTGTAAACAACGAGTAATTGAACCATCTCTGGGCAACATGGAGTAATTATGGGATGTACAAGGGCTAATTAGGGCTAACTGGGTTATTAAGGTTAATTACGATTATTAATTATAGCTAATTAGGGTTGATTAGGACTAATTAGGGTTATTTAGTCCTAATTAGGGTTTAATTGTGCCGAGTAGTGATGATTAGTCCTAATTAGGGCTAATTGGGCTTAATTGGGTTATGTTAGGGCTAATTAATGTTAATGAGGGATAGTTTTGGATAATTATAGCTGACTAGGGTTGATTAGGCTAATTAGAGTTATGTAGTCCTAATTAGGGTTTAATTTTGCCGAGTAGTGCTGATTAGTCCTAATTAGGGCTAATTAGGCTTAATTGGGTTATGTTAGGGCTAATTAATGTTAATGAGGGCTAGTTTCAGATAATTATAGCTAATTAGGGTTGATTAGGACTAATTAGGGTTATTTAGTCCTAATTAGGGTTTTGATGGTGCCGAGTAGTGTTGATTAGTCATAACTAGCGCTAATTAGGCGTAATTGGGTTATGTTAGTGCAAATTATGACTAATTAGGCTAACTACAATCAATGTGCGCATAATTGGGTTCATTTGGGCTAATTTGGGATAATTACAGCTAATTTGAATTTCATCAGGTTCTTAGGGTTAATTAAAACTAATTAGGCTCGTTAGAGCTAATTAGGGTTAATTGATTTACTAAAATATTGTTAATCAGGACTAATTAGGGCTAATTATAGCCAGCGCTGGAGCCACGATTAGATTCCAGGGGGTGCATGCTAAAAATGTCGCATTAACCTAACTAACCTAAATTTAATGCACATTCAACAACCTCAATTCCGACACCTCATATAGGGTGTCAATATGGTGTCCGATACGTGTCTGACACCTCCGGACACGTGTCCGACACATACCGACGCGTGTCCGATGCCTCTGGACACGTGTTCGACGGCGTCGGACATGTGTCCGACGCCCACCGACACGCACCTCCAGACACATCGGCATACGTTAATTTGTTTTTTAAATGCTGGACACCGTCGATCAAACGTGGTGTCCGTGTCTGCGCTAACTAACATGTATCTCAATCCAATTGGGTCTCATCCTCCGTCAACAACCTCAATTCTGACACCTCATATAGGGTGTCGATATGGTGTCCGATACGTGTCTGACACCTCCGGACACGTGTCCGACACATACCGACACGTGTCCGACGCCTTTGGACACGTGTCCGACTCTCACCGACACGCACCTCCAGACACATCGGCATACATTAATTTGTTTTTTAAATGTCAGACACCGTCGATCAGACGTGATGTCCGTGTCTGCGCTAACTAACAGGTATCTCAATCCAATTGGGTCCTATCCTCCGTCAACAATCTCAATTCTCAATTCTCAAATGCTCAATGCAATAAAAATTAACAAAAATCACACATTCAATCCAATTGGGTCCCATCCTCCGTTAATAATCTCAATATCTCAAATGCTCAATGCACAATTAACAATCTAAAATCATCTTTAACTTTTCACAGCAATTTACATGTATAAGAGGAAGACAGAAGGTATATCGTAGAGCAAATAGAGAGGAAGACAAGAACTTTACCTCACGAGAAATACTGCCGGAGGTGAGAAACCGTCGTCTCCGGTGGTCCCGGTGGTCGACGCTGCTCTCTCTCTTTCTCTCAGTCTCACTCCTCTTCACAGATCTGCCGGAGGTGAGGGCCCATGGTCACCGGAGTTGCAGGTGGTCGCCGTTGTCGAGGGAGGTCACCGCCGGGGTAGAGGGAAGTCACCGCCGGTGTCGAGGGAGGTCGCCGCCGGGGTAGTCTCTCTCCTCTTCACAGATCTGCCAGAGGTGAGGGCCCGTGGTCGCCGGAGTTGCAGGTGGTCGCCGTTGTCGAGGGAGGTCACCGCCGGGGTCGAGGGAAGTCACCGCCGGTGTCAAGGGAGGTCGCCGCCGGGGTAGTCTCTCTCCTCTTCACAGATCTGCCAGAGGTGAGGGCCCGTGGTCGCCGGAGTTGCAGGTGGTCGCCGTTGTCGAGGGAGGTCACCGCCGGGGTTGAGGGAAGTCACTGCCGGTGTCGAGGGAGGTCGCCGCCGGCGTAGAGGGAAGTTGGGTTTTGGGATTTTCGAAGAGAGAAGCAGTGACAGTTCAAACCAGATCTGTGAATTAAATAGACTTTTAGCGACGGATTTATTCCGTCGCTAAAAGTCCGTCGGTGAAGACCTATTTGTACCGACGGAGTTTTTTGAGACGGAATAAATCCGTCGCTTAAATAATATTTCACGGCAGAGTGTTACCGACGGAGGTTTCCGTCGGTAAAACGCCTTTTCACCGACGGAGTTTTTTGCGACGGAATAAATCCGTCGCTTAAATAATATTTTACGACGGAATTTTACTGACGGAAGTTTCCGTCGGTAAAACTTATTTTAGCGACGGAATCTATGCCGTCGCTAAAACTCCGTTGCAAAAGACGTCTTTTCTTGTAGCGTATGAAGGAGGGTGGAGCTAACGGTTGTGTCCATTATGTGTGTATTTTATAGCCAAGGGTCTTTTTGAGTTTCATGATGAAAGGCTACTAAGTACTTCAATTCTTTCTACACACATTCTGTCTCTCTCCTAATCAGAAGACACAGAAACCCTTGTGTTATCCTTCCTTTTGCTTTCTTTCAAGCCCCCAAACAGTAATGATCATGTCTTCTTCTGTATCAACACTACCTCATGACCTTCTCCACCACCATCATTGTGTCGACGACTCCTGCACATACCTCAAAGCAACCTCACCATCATCATCATCATCATCATCATCATCCTCACTAGCTTCTCTAGCAAAGACAAAGATGAAAAGCAAAGATAAAGACCAGCAGGATCGTGATGGGTCTGTGTTTGTTGACAGTGAAGAGTGGTACTACCAGAAGAAACCCTAGGTTTCAAGTGATCAGCAGGCCAACGGGTCCACTCTCTCCTTTTTCAGTTGCTTTTGGGGAATTAAGCATCTTGGTCCGATCATTAGTTTGCTACATCTTCCAAAATTGCTATGTTTTCATGCTCTCTCTCTCTCTCTCTCTCTCCCTCCCTCTCTCTCTCTCTAGCCTTCTTGTGCTTTATGTGATTTCCTTGCCTGTTAAGGGATATTGTTCTTGTGGAATTTAAATGGATCTGAGTTTCTGTATAGTGCTTTTACTTCTTGTTGAGATCAGTCTCCATGTAGTGGAACCCTAGAGCAGAATCACTTGTATTGATCTGATGTAGTTCAATTTTCATTGCCCAGAGATTAGATTAATGGTCAGTTGTGGTTTTTCATTGTCCACTAATTAGATTAAGCGACCCACGTCTAATAGTTTACGCAGGCCATGATCATTCATATCGTATGCTTCCTCGCTAGCTAGCTAGGGTTTTCTTTTCATCTCTTTTCAGATGTACAACTTGAACATGTTTTCTGTTGTTATATATACATCTTATATATGAATACGTATGCCTATATTCGAAGAAGTTTAACCTATGATTTTATGCATTTTTCAAAATCTTAGAAGATGTTTAAGGCCAACTCGAGTTGATTAAGATCAAGACCTAATGCATCCGATAGTGACTATTGGCCACCCTGAAAATCATTCCCAACCTGCAAGAGATCTCAAGTCCTATATATGCTTTCAAGAGAAGCAAAAGTCTTGATTAAGTTCGGTTTGAGAAGAACCACATCTATGGGTTCTTTTAAAACTGTCATTATTTCTGTCAAGAACATCAAAGGCCTTAGAGATGGATGAGTCTGGTCTTTCGCACACGTACACATGGAGTTACATATTTGACAATTCATGTTGTACCTTACTGTGTTCTAGTCTTTGTGCTCACACACGGATGATTACAGACACTCACTAGAAAAGATTCCCTGAATGGATTACGTAGAATACTTGGCTTTTCATGTTGCCCTTTCTTGGACCTCTGCAAGTAGCTGTCAGCTGATATTTTGTTGAAGGCTTTCTAGCGTATAGTCCAGTCGTGTACAGGAGGAATTGGCCATCTTGCTAACTAGTAAAAGATGGCATTGCCAGCCCAGGAATGAGCATTTCTTACATAAAGCCTAAATGTTGTCTTACCCAAGCTGTAATATAATGAAGTACAGCAAGCACAAGACATTCTGCAACATTTGGGTTACATATGTTTTCCATGGCATGGATTTTTTAAAATATATGCCTGTACAGAGAGTCTATATAAAATTGGGACCATTTAGTAAATTGTACCCCATAAAAGTCGAGAACATATTAAGTGTAACGATGATACCATGTCACCAAGATAACATGGGTTTGTGATGTGATTTCATCACCCGATAAATTACACTATTTTGTCACCTCGATTCTGATACATCCACGCTGGAATTTATGAAATTCGGCATAAAAAAATAAATAAAGAGCCAATGATTGGCAGCGAACCAAAGGTATGAAGGCAACCGAGAGTTGAGCAAGACAAATAGGGGGCCATGGGATTGGCCATATTCTTGCCTCATTCCATGGTCCTATACCGCCGAAGTCTATCAAGTTGGCCGGAATCTCTCGGATTAAGATTCAGGTCGGTGGGCAGCGAAGAAGTTCAAAGTAATCCTCACCTGCCGGATGCAAGTAAGAACTTCAAAAAGAAGTTGCAGCGATGAAGACACATATGGAAGGGTGATAGTGCTCTGGTGGAAGTGATGACGAACAAAATGACAATCAATTTCATTGTGTTTTGTTTGTTCGTGAAAGACTGAATTGTGTGCAATTGCAACAACACTTTTATTGTCACATAACATAGGTGTAGGAGAGGATTGTGTAGCACCCATATCATGTAGTAACCATTGAACCCAAACAATTTCTACTGTGGTATTGGCCATGGCACGATATTTAGCTTCTGAACTAGAGCGAGAAACAACACTTTGTTTCTTGCATTTCCAAGATATAAGAGTCACCAAGAAAAATGCAAAACCCTGCTGTAGAACTACGATCAGATACATCACCTACCAAATATGAATCCGAATAAGCATTAAGAGTAAGATCTAAAGAAGAAGAGATGAGCAAACCTCGGGACAAAGTGCCATGACTATACCGCAAGATACAAAAGCCCTAAAGATGGGTGAAATACATTGAGGGTGTTGGTATGAGATATTTAAGTGGGAATTTCAAAATGATTGAGGATTTAAACACTACAAGAAAACAGATTTTTAGTGACGGAATTTTTCGTCACTAAAAAAGTAATTTCCGTCACAAAAAGTTTTAGTGATGGAAAATTCCGTCACACAATTCCGTAGCGTAAAACCTCGTCACTAAGAAGTTAGTGACGGAATTAACGATTCCGTCACTAACTTTAGTGACGGAATGGAGACATTTAGTGACGAAAAATTTCCGTCACTAAAGGTAATTAATATTTCAAATATATTTTTTAAATTTCGTATAAAATAATTGGTGATGGAAAATTCCGTCACATAAATACGTCACTAAAAATAATTGGTGATGGAAAATTTCGTCACATGAAATATGTCACTAAAATAAATGGTGACGAAAAATTCCGTCACTAAAAGTATTTTATCAATGTTTTATGCTTTTAGCGACAAATCATACTCGTCGTTAAAATTATAAAACAAAAGAAGTATAGTTCCACCTCTTTTTTTCAAATCCCATTTTTTTCTCAAACCTGTATACAACAAATCCATCAACTCATCAAGCACACAAAATTCATTACTACATCAATCTCCACAAAATCCATTAACACAATATCCATTACCATATCAACCTCCACAATTTCCATCAACACAGACTCCACAGATTCCATCAACACCAGCTCCACAAAACCATTAACACAAACTCCACAAGTCCACAAACACATAAAATACCAAGTCCAACACAAATTCTAAACTATCATATAGTAGCGATCATCCTTGAACATGAAACTAAGTTGATGTTTGAACATTTCAAATTAAAGAGAGGGGATTAGTTGGTCACTCAATTTCCATCCTCATCAAGGTCATACTCCTCATTGGCATCCAAACGATCATTGTCATCATCATCCTCAGTATTTCTGGATGGCTGCACAATCATATAAAAGATAAATTTAACTAACAATTTCTAAAAATTCACATCATAAATAATATGGTGAAGAATCATGAATCATATATGCCCGCGCATAATCTAATTAGACTACACTTAAGTCATTATCTAAGCAAGCTCACTATTTCCATTACCACGGTGATAGAACCCACCTAAATCCCTTCCACGCACACATACACACACATACATGAATATGTACCTCAGCCTGATGTCCCTCCACATGACGTGCCTCTGGTTCCTTATGTTTTGCATAAATTCTTCAAACAAGCTACGCAGTTGTGGCTTCCAGTGATCGAGCATATCCTCAATCACATTTTGTGTGGCTGTGATCAATCTAGATGATCTTCCCATGCTGCTCAACCTAGACCGTGGCGGTGGTCCACGTGTTCCAAGACCAATTGCACGTCCCTTCTTGTCAAGAACCTCCGGTACAGTGAGCCACAATTCCTCAACATCATTCTCAGAGTTCATTGGCTGAGCACCTTCTACCTTGAGTTAAAAGCATCCTGCGGACAATGCAATACATGTGTCGAGACAATTATACAATTAAAAATACCACTTTGAATGCTAGATAGGTGAAGATGGCATAAATGAAGAGGGTAAAAATACCACTTATAACAGAGATTCACTGCCGTTCTTTTCTGGATTCACAAAATGCACACACATGCACACACATATATGACAGATATTGAAAGTCACACACACAAGAATTATAACTAAACATACTAAATACAATAGACGAGGCAGTTCAGATTCCTAGAGATCACTTATCATCATCCCAAGCTCTAATCTAATCACTGCTCTAATTAACTTAGATCCGTTGTCCTCCCCCTAACATTTACTTCAGTAGGAATAACCCCAGAGGATTTGCCGTAAGACTTTTATTTTTAGCACAAATCATTTACATGATAACATTATAACATGATAACATTATAACTAGACTTTTATTTTTAGCACAATTTTGGACTGGTCCAAAATTCCAAGACCTAGATCTCTACTAGCAGGGTTTTAAAAAATGGCCGATACATACCGTATCGCACGATTCGTAACGGTTTTTCGAATGTCCGATACCGATATACACCGATATATGGTGCTAGTAAATTTTACAGGCGTATCACCGTTACGGAACCGTAACGGGCCGTAACGTCGATAAATACCGTTACGTACCGTTACGCTTGGAAATCTGATACTTTTGTGTTTTATCTCCTTCGGTCCTTCCGAGAATTATTGAAGAATCTCTGGCTCTCTGTATCGCCAGACTCCTCTGTCTTCAAGTCTTCAACTCCTCAAGTACCGATCAAGTATTGTAAAGAATTTGAACAACAAATTACAATCAAGACCCAATTAACAGAAATTACAAACATACATGCATACAAATCAGAGAGAGACGAAGAACTGAACTAGTGAACTAAGGGATTCCTAGGAAGGACGAAGCGTCGAACTGTCAAAGACTCGAAGCCCGACTGGCCGAACGCAGCCATCGGCGTTTGGCTACTGTCGTGAGTCGTCTCCCGGCGGTCATTGACTGGCTTGACCGCTTGACTCAGCGAGGGCTAACTGGGTCACGGAATCATGGGCCACGGCTGACTGGTAGGGATGGCAGCGATGGGCGTGGGAGAGACGAAGAGTGCACTGTGCGGGATTGCAGGTGAGTACCGTGAGTTTTTTACTTTTCTGAGAGGGAGAGAGTGAGAAACCGAGAGAGAGAGACGATGGTCATAGTCTTCATTTCTTCAACAAAGTTCTTGAACCTTCAAGAATCAACCCTTCAATTAAAGTTAGTCAAAATGTCAAAGTCAAACACTCTTATGATTTATGACTTATCAAGTTTATATAAATAATGAGAGTTAAGTTAGGCTCTTTTTTAAATTTAGTGAATACTTTTATGGTCAAATTGTGTACAACTTTTTTGTTTTGTCCAATATTAAATTATTCTCACTTGGACTGAATTAAAAGAGATTTTGACCCAACAATGTGTTTAAAACAAACTTTAAACCATTAAAAGCATTAAAATGAAAGATCTTAAGCTTCCAACCTTCATATAATTGAGTTTTAAGCATTTACTAATACTTGAAAAAATTTGGCAGTCGCGATAATCGATTCCTGTTACGTAACGTCCGATACGCCTGATACCGTTACACCGCGACTGCGACCGTTACGTATCCGGATTTCGCGATTTAAAACCATGTCTACTAGTTCAATCCCTACCATGAATAACACAATATACCAAATTATAACATGTAATTGCAAAATGGACTCAAGAAAAGGAAATAGAAAATATAAAGAGAGAAAATATGACCGTGACCTTACCTGCGGCAGCAAATCAGAGGGGGAAACGGCGACAGCAAAACGGACGGCAGCAATTTCCAGTGAGAGAGCAATTTCCAGGCAGGAGCAGCAGGAACAGCAACTGTGCTTGCGGGGCAGAACATGCGCAGAACAGGGGCGGTCGGAGCAGGCTCGGCATGCGGGGCAGGATCGCACAGGCGCTGCGTGGCTCGAAGGGAAACGCCAGGTGAAATCGGCCGGCGGTGACGGAATGGGGAGAAAGGGAGGGGGCGGCGGTGAGAGCTTTGGGGAATTGAAGATGGCAGTGGGAGCTCAGAGAGAGAGAGGGAGAGGGAAATGAAAAGAAAAAAAAAAAAGCCCTAAGATTATACATTAGGGGTTTTCTCCAAAGCTAAAAAAAACAAAAAAATAATCAAAATTAGACATTTACTCGCTGAAACTTCTAGTAACGAATTATTTGGTCGCTAAATTTATATTAGTTTTTACATCTTAACATTGGTTAGTTTTAGGTGACGAAATTTCTATGACGGAACCAAATTTTGTCACTAAAAACTTATTTTCTTGTAGTGAAAAATACCTTGAATTAAACTCTTTGTTTGGCAATTACAAAAGAGAACTTGTAAATTTTAGAAGGATTTGGGAGGCCAAAATTTCCGGTTAAAATAACTTCTCTATACTATCTTTTTTATCCATTCACAGGAGAACTCCCTCCCACAATTTGAGTATTTTTTGTAGTGCCACATTTCTTTTTACTTTTTCAACTGTTCATCATTCTCTCTCTCATTTTTTAATCTCAGCCATCTATTTTTTTTTTGTTTCAGCAATTCGTTTTGTAGCTTGTTTGCTCAATTACCAATTATCATTACACAAGTTGCCTAAAATAAAAACTTTGCAAAATCTGGTCTTTCAAAATATAAGATTTTAAAATGAAAATATTCTAAAATCTCTTAATATTTTAAAATTTATCTTCTAAACACACTCTAAATGATAGTTCCATTGGGATCCTATAAAAAATTAACATTTTTGACTTTTTTGTTCTGAAGGTCAAGGGTTTTGAAAAGATGTAGAATTAACTTTGCCTTTGCCAAGGCTTTGAAAAGATTTCCAAAGGAGCCAATTCAACAAAGCAGCGTAGCGTCCATGGAACTGGTGTGGTAAAGTGGGCTTTTGAGCATTTGGGCCTTGTTGTAATTACCCACTAAAGAGCCTTTTGTTTTGGTCCGCGGTGGAAGGATGATTTACACTCATGGGCTTCAAGAGTCCGAGGGCTCCGGTTCCTAAGTCGACCTAATGGATCAAGCCCAAGTTCAAAGAAGAAGCCCAACAAGAAGCCCGGTCCAAGGACTGGGCTGTTGTAGACTGTGTCCACCGAACCCATGGACCAAGCCCAAGTCCAAAGAAGAAGCCCAAGTGGAGGCCCAGTCCAAGTTCTGGGCTGTTGTAGACTGACGAACCGAGTGGTTCGTCTTCCTCGTAATGTATCCCGGATATTCTGAACGAGTGGTTGTCAACTGGTCAGGCCATGGCCCTCACTATATAAATTAGTTTTCCGCAGTGAACGAGTTAAATAAAACACACCAATCGCCATGACTACCAGTGCTCTGCAGGCGTCCACTTCTTACGGCGTCGGCTTCGCCATTTCCTCCGTCGCAGCTCCTCCCAGGCGCCTCCATCACCGCCATGTCACCCTAGCCAAAGGTAATTTCACTCCTCCGAATTTATATCCTTACTCGCGTTGCAAAACCCTAGGTTTTTGTGGGCATTGTTATGGGTAACGTTTGTTTTTTTGTCCAGTTGAACCGACTGACAAGTCTGTGGAGATAATGAGAAAGTTTTCGGAGCAGTATGCTCGAAGGTCGGGGACGTACTTCTGCGTTGACAAAGGCGTCACTTCGGTAGTGATCAAGGTATTCTTCTAGCTTTGCGTCTATTGAACTCCGCAACTTGTAACATAAATTTCATTTTTAGTTTTATCGATTGTAGTCATGATTGTTAACGATGACACGGTTTATGAATACTGCGTAATCCTCCCTTGACTCCGCCCGTCTTCTCAAACAAATTGGAAAAATCTCGACTAGTTGGGGTTACCGTGATTATCACCGGCGCGCCCGTACTGGTACAAATAGGAAAACTCGACTAGTTGGGATTATTATGATTATGAAACCTCCAAATTTAGTGACTTGGTATGTCACCGTGTCTGACTTTTAGTGATCCTTACTTTTGCGCATACAGATGATCTACAGTTGGAAGATTTTTCTGTCGCTTCCTCTTCACTATCGCGGGGAATATAGGGGAATATACGTTTATTCGTTCCTGTTTTTACTCTTTTGGTACCACAAAATACAAATGCAAAAACAGTCACTTTTGTTGGATCAAAACTGAGATTTCGTCTTGAGAATTGCAAAGTCACGTGTCACTAGTAATAGTTGATTTGATTTGTAATCTTAAAACTGATCAATCAAAGTGAGCAACTTTAGCTTCATATTGGAAAATAGGGTGGTGTGAATCATTAATGTACACAATTTGCGTTCTGCATCATATGCATTCACTGCTTTGGACTGGGATACCATATTTGAAAGGCTAATGCCAATCATTGTATAGCTAATGCAATTTGGTCTCAATCAGTAGGGAAGGGAACGAAGTAATTTGTGGACCGCTTTCGACTGTTTAAAAGAAAACAAGTCCCCTGCCGTCTGGCTTCATAAAAGTTGTAGTTGAATGTGATGAAAGTGGAAAAGCATTTTCCACCAAAAGCAGGACATGATTTGATCATTGATGTACTTAATGGATCTTTGAGGGCTGATGGGGAATGCTGAAAAAATTTTCATTTTGGATCTCCACACTTGGTTATTCAATGTTAAAGATCAGTAGTCTTGGGTACTAATTTGCTACGTAATAATTAGAATAGGAATATGTCAATGGATGTAATAGGCAGTGGCAGGCTGTTGCAGATTGTCATGGGCCGTAATGCCTCCACGTGGGCAGCATCAACTTTTTTTCTATTGAGTGTTATATTGGGTTCTGTTCAGATCTGTAACGGGTTTGGGGCATTTACGACTTTGCAGACAGTGGTCCTGTAAGCCTCCACCGCACGATGATGAAGAACCAAGTGTCATAGTTTTTCTGTCCTTTCTGCAATGAAGCACCAGCTGCTAGTGTTCTTGCTCCTCTTCAAATATATTTCTGCCTGGTTAGCCTCCTAGACCAGACTTTTCCTGGAGCCCCTTTGTTTGATTAAACCTTCAAACAGAAAAAACGATTCGAAGCCTTGTCATTATTGTCTAAACTCTAAATAATATTGCTCATAAAGCACGTGCAGATACTGAGCAAATTGTATTATAAGTCTGTGACAATACCTTACTTTTAGGTTTCCTAGCATCTTTTATTTTTGAGATAAGATGCAAAAAGAAATGCTCCAAGTGTGTTTCAACAGGGCCTTAACATTGCAGAATATGCAAAATCTGTGAGGACTTTGGTTGACCTAAAGATTGATTTATTCAGTGTATAGTTTATTTGCTTGATGGGGAATGATGTGTTGCAGAAGTATTCAATTTGCATAAATCTTAAGAATATAGAGAGTAGAAAAGCCAAAAGGAATTATCTGCTTTTGAATAAGGCACTTTCTTATAATTTGATTGTGTTGGTGTTGCACATTACTTTGTAAACCATTACTCTGATTTTTTTCAAACTTTACGATTTAAACACTGAATAATGTTAAATTAATTACTGTCGGATAAAAACAGGGATTGGCAGACCACAAAGATGCATTAGGTGCACCACTTTGCCCTTGTAGGTAAATTCTACTTCTCGATCAGTTTTGATGAGAAAAACATCTAGTTTATGCTCCAAGTCAAATATGTAATGTAGCTTGCTGTTGATCCTGTTCTACATTTTTCTGTCTGTGGAATATGGTTTCAGGCACTATGATGACAAAGCTGCGGAGGCAACACAAGGCTTTTGGAATTGCCCTTGTGTTCCAATGAGAGAGAGGTAAAAATATATTCTAGTTTTTTGTGGATTAAATTGCATTAGAAAGTAGGTTGAAGCTGGATGGATTTATCCATTAGAACATACAAAGTACGTAATGCGGTGATATCTAGTTATTATCTTATCAACATGCTTTTGTCCAGAAAAGGTGGAAGACAGAAACATCATCTTACGACTCATGTTTCCTAGAACTTATCGGGCCCCAAACCTCTATACAGCAATCAATACCCTATAGGCATGTAAGCAAGATGTATTTACCTTCCTGATACAGTGTGCCAATAATCTGTATCACCCACACTGACAAACACCCAACTAAGTGATTCGCTCATGAGAGAGGATAGAATTGAGTACCATGTTTGTTCCCCTTGGTCATGCATCTCTTCCTTCCTTTCCTCCCTCTCTCTCTCTCTCTCTCTCTCTCTCTCTGTGCTAATAGAGGCATCAAATGATTGTGGGTTGTAACAAATACAAGAAATTGTTCTAGAGAGCACAGCCCTCGAAGGCCAACATTTCTTCCATTTCCAAGTAGAAATACCTTCTACGACCTTAAAGGGGAACAAATACATGTCTTAAAAGGAACAATTAACCAAGATATCATAGTAAGGCGATGCAAACTATCCCTGGTGACCTGAAAACTTGGCATCGATAATATGTGCAATTCCATGTGCAGCATCATTGTGTAAAATTCATTGTGTTATTATATTTTCGAAAGGTACATAAAATAAGATCCATTAACGGGCTAAATAAATCTTTGGTGAACCAAACCACAGGTGTGGCCCACCCAAAGTCACATTGTTTTGGTTAACATTCCAGAAACACCCTTCTGCCCCATTACTTATATTAGTGGCATAACTTCTGCCATAGATAAATTTTATCAGTAGTCATGCACTTAATAGGAATATTCCCCTTTCCAACTCTTGAGCATGATTAACTTATTATTATTATTATTATTATTTTCATATTTGCAATTATAAAACTTTAACTATATCGTTAGAAAATCTTTGGTTCCAAGTAAATACGATTTACTTGTTTATTCTTATTTAGAATTGCTGTGGTTGGGAGCGTGACGGAGTGGAATAGATTTTTTTTTGTTCCATCAGTTGACCCTTTATGTTTCATAAAACCTCTAAAGCACGGACACCTCTCCTAGGTGGAGGTTTGGTGTCCTAAAAGGACGGACACCCCGACACCCTCCGGACACCGCCCGACATGTGTCGGACACCGCCAATCGGTGTCGGAATTTTTATTTTTTTTTAATTTTCCGACACCGTGTCGGACACTTCACCGAGGAGTGTCGGACACGGCAATCGGCAGTGTCGGAACGTTTGGGGCCAATTTCAGATTTATTGAACTATTACTGTCTTCTTCTCTCTCACCTCACGGTCGTCTTCTTCTCTCTCACCTCGAGTCTGCTGTCTGCCGTCTGCCGACCACATCAAGGTTGTCGCTGGTGTTGCTGGAACTGTCGCCGGTGTTGCCGGAGCTCAGTCGACGAAGATCCGAAGCTGAAGCCAACAGATCTGACGGCTACAGTTGTCGAAAGAAGAGAAGCCAGCTGTTGCCGCCGTCGCCATCGCCAGAGGTCTCGCCGTCGTCGCCGGAGGTCCTCCGCCACAGTCGTTGGCCCACAGGTCTCTTCTTCTCTTTGTTTCCTCATCTCGTCTCTGTTCGAGTCCTTCTTCCTCCCTCTTTCGTTTCTTTCCTTTTTTTGTCGTGACTCGTGAGTCCCTCTCTGCCTCTCGTTTCTTTCCCCCCCTTTTTTTTCTTCCTCTCACTATGTTGTGCATAGGCATAGCATATCTGAATAATCTCATGCATACAGGGCACATTTTTTTATTAAATATTTGATATTTGACTTAGTTTTTTTGTCCAGTACGTTGACTAAATAAATTTTGAGTTATTGACCAGATAAATGTTGCTTGTATAGATGTTATTTGTGTATTTATTATTACTTAATTTCAGATATTTATTATATATATATATAATAAAAATATATTAAAAAAATAGCGGTGTCCTGCGGTGTCCAAAATCTGATTTTTTGGAAATTGTGGTGTCCGGTGTCCCCGTCGGTGTCCGACACCGTGTCCGTGCTACCTAGCATAAAACCAACTGGCTTCGTTGTTTCTTTTTACTATTTGCTGCCAGCTTTTTGGTTTAATAGGGACATTCTCCTATCTTGCTTTTCTTTTATGTACCCACATGAAGATTTCTTGGTCGTCCTTTAACGTTGCTCCGTCATATGGCAACAACAAATGCAGACGTATAGTTGGAAATGGTAACCATTGAATGCTGTAGGCCAAGAACTCTTCCTGTTATTTGCTGCAACCAACAAACGCTGGACAGCTCTAATTCCATACACGCACACAAATGCGCACACACGTACCTATACAATATGAGCACATGTATATCTTCTCTCCCTCTGTGTGTGTGTGATTGTCTAATACATTTACCTGGTTAAATATGATTTTATATCTGCTTCCCTCTCTATGAGGTACTGAATCATCATATTTTAGATAGAAGTCTGAACTGGGAAGGTTAATGAAAAGGTGAGCTGTAAGAGTCGCTTTTATGGACTTAGGCATGTTTTTCGGATTGCCTTCAGATTTTTACACATCTTGTCTTCTACTTTCTACTGTTTTATGCTTAGTATGATCCGGCTTCAACCGTACTATATTCCTGCCTTTGAAATTTTTGAATGGAGAATATGGCGTATATTTATGGTGCGAATTTCTAGTGAATCTATGATTTATTGAAGTGTAGAAGATTTTTAAGTTAGTTGTTTTGGATACAGCAGTTAGAAATTTTATTTTATTAGGTCATTTGAACTTTGCCTTCGAGGCTTAGAGTTTCCAAACTTACGTTTTTCTCATTGTTCATAAATTTGTCTTGTAAGTCTGATTTTAATGTTGTCTTGATAGGAAGGAGTGCCACTGCATGCTTTTTCTTACACCGGATAATGATTTTGCTGGCAAGGAACAGGTAACGCTGTAATGACAAAGTTTAAAGCATTAAGCTTCTGAGTTTTGGATGTATGGTCAGTGGCAATCCAAGATGACCTTCTATATACTTCTTAGAAAGTAATGGCCTGGTCACTTTCAATTGGCTGTTCATTTAAGGCAACAAAAGCCTGCCTGGGGGTTTTTTGTGTGTTGGGGGGGGGGGGGGGTTCATGCCTTGAATTTTTTTATTTTTTTTCCCGAGGGGGAGAGAGAGGGATGGAACCACCGACTACCTTCTAACATCTCAAGGCTTAGACCCCGAAAAAGTTGAAATGACAATAGGCACAAAATTTGATGCATTTTTACGCTTGGATACTGATTCCGTTATGTTTTTACTTACCAATTTTTCGTGCCTAATTTGGGGTTTTTTTTTTTTTTGGAGGAGGGGGGGGGGGGAGAGAGAGAGAGCACCAAAGTAGCTTACATGTTATCTTGTCCATGTTTTTTCTTTCCATTCTTGTTGACCGTTGGAGTGTTACAGTGCAAGTTAATTTTTGGGTTTTGAATTGCTACCTCACATGTTACAATGCCTTCTTGTATGCAGGCCATATCCTTGGAAGAAATTAGGGAATCAACGGCGAATATGTAATGCTTTGTATGTATCCGTTAATTAGTTCCGAGCTTCATACTTGAGTGTATATTTTGTATCCTATTCAATAACTTTCCGGCTATGTTTAATGCTTAGTTATTTACAAAATTCCCTTTCTAGTTTATCATTCACAAATGTCTTCCTTCGAGGCCATTTCTTGTTAAGCTGGAATGCTGGATAAAAAAGTGGATGATCACGACCATTTCTTAATGTTTTCTTTTGTCCGTGGCATCATTTGGGCGAAGTGGGTTGATTTTTTTCAATATGTCTCTCTATATGGGAAGGCCCCTTTTGGACTCGATATCATTTTCTTCTAATTACTTGGCGATGGTTTTTCTTTTTTTTTTTCCTTTACCTCTTCATGGCTTTTTTCCTCTAATTTGCTTCCTGGAGTTGATAAATTGTCACGCAAAAAAAAAAAGGGAAAAGAGAAAAAGAAAAACATATTGCAAAGAGCTGAAGACTCAAATCATACTGGGAGAGTGTTTGGGATTGATTATGGAATAGTCAAATTTGATTTAATCTAGATTAAATCAGGTATGTGGGTGTTTGGTAAAAGAAATTAAGAGATTTAATCCATCTCCTGAAGTTAAAAATTGATTTAATCCATAATCCTTAAAAGTGAGGATTATGAAATAATCACTTTTTTCATAATCAGGTTTGATCTCCTAATTATCATCATATTCTCATATTTTTTACAAAAAAAGACATCTCATACCTCTTAATTAATTATCTTAGATAGTTTTTGGAGTTTATTTCTTCTCCTATTGCTAAACTCTTCTCTTTCAACTAGATAATCTTTTTTTTTTTGCTTAAGATAAACTTTATTTGTAATTTGGGGATGTTATTTACGAATAATCAGCTTAAGATAAACTTTATAGTTATTTACGAATAAAAGTTATGTTAATGTTGCTTGAATATTAAAATATGTTTATCGATTGTCCTTTATGGTCATTTTGTCATAGTGAAACTGATTTAAATACTATTTATCCAAATATTTTTTTATAGATTTAATCTAATTTATAATTATTTTTACTAAATATCAAACTGATTCTGATTAAATTAGATTTTAAAAACTGATTAAAATATAAGCTGAATCTGCTTTTAATCAATCACAAACGGGCTCTGAGTGGTCATCTCCCAACGTGCTCTGACTTCTCTAGTTTTTCTTTATTATTTCTATGTTTACACCGTGGTATTGAAAATAATGTAATTAATTGTGACTATACGAAGGGTTGTAAATATCTTTTAATAATTTTGGTAGAGTCAAAGCTTTTTCCTAAAATATAATTGACATATTATCGAGGTCACTAGTACAAAGAAATGTGTATCTCGCTATTCATTGTATTATTGTTTCTAATTAGTTAGGGGCTCTTATACGTCGAAAAATCGTAGAATAACCTTGCCTCTATTGCCACATGTTTCGGTCTACGTTTACTTTGTCAATTCTTTTGTCTTTCTTTCTTTTCTTTACTGCACAACTCGGTTCTACAAATTTTTCCTTCTTAAATTATAAAAAGTATGGGTAACAAAATTTTAAAAACTGGAAACATAGGCACGAAAAAGAACATTTTTGACTTAAGTTGCACTAATCGAGTAAATAATTTTGACAAAACTTTCAATTGATCGCCATTATTAACTTGTAAACTTTGTTTTTCAAAACTTTCAAAACTCTCCGGTTGTAAGAATTAAGATTTAGAATGGAGCAAATTAGCATTCAATTAGTTAAGGAGATATTGTTTTGCAAATAAAAGTGATTGTCCTTTTATTTCTTTTTGATGAAGATGATATTTTTTATTTATGAAACGATTGAAGTGTTTGAGGACGACAATACTTCTGTTAACATATTAAGAGTATTGAGTTAAGTTACAAGTAGTACAATTTATTATAAGTTTGGTACGTTATACCCAACATGTTTATAAGGTGCCTTCTAACTTTTAATTATATTACTCTCTTCATAAGCACTTAAACAATTTAATAATAAATATTTAGAATGTCCTTAAAATATTTCTTTTAAAGATTTCACTATTTACAAATGACAATGAATTCTTTTTTCATTTAGCTACTATTGCCCTCCTCATTCCTCGTTAACTAAAAATGTGTGATTTTTACGGCGCAGCATATGCTGTCATGAGTTGACATGATACCTTGGCAAGTTTACACACGGTAAAGAAAGGCCAATTTCCTTCGAAAATTACGGTGTCGGAGAAGAGACCCTCTAATCGATCACCTAGTTGCTGATACTTGTACGGCAGCTGCTTAAACTCCCGGCGTTTACGCGTTTTAGGAGGGAAATGTCGAAGCCCCAGGTCACCATCACCCTGGGGCGCTCTGGTCAAGTAAGCTCTCTTTTCTCATGTTCATAAGCTAGGGTTAGGGTTTGATCGTTTTCGTTTTCTGCGATTCGATTCTCAACAACCCGCATATTTCGTTTAGACTGTAAATGATAGCTTAGCTATTACTTCTGAATGCAAGCAAAACAAAAAGGCGGTATTTTGAATCAGTTTGTGCTAATATTCAGTTGGTGTCTCATTATATTTTCTTATGTTTTTTGATGTCGATGTTCAGAAGGTGGTAAAGAGGCCACAAGCCAAATCCAATGGCGCGGCTTGGACTGGTTCTCAGCTATTATTGGGCAGCAAAAGACGATTCGAGAGTAATGCTGATGCTTCCACCAGCAAACGGTGAGTACTTGCATGTGATGAGTCTTCAAAATTAACTTTTCAGGGTTTAGTTTGGGCTCCGTTTTGTGTTTCCGATATTTTAGGAATCTTGTAACTATTTTGCGGCCAATACCATATTAGGCATTCGGTTCACAAAAACTGTGCCTTTAGACACGTTTCTTGTTGCACCTTTGGAATCTGGGACACCTTTTCTGCAAGTTGTTTAATTTCGTTGAACATACCAACCTCTCTAGGTTTGTAGGCAAAGCCTTAATATGTGAAGAACATTTGTTACTCTTTGAAATTACAAGCAACTGCTCGGAAAACAAGGAGCGTTCAGCAGCAATTTGATGTTGAGATTGTATATATTCATGAAATGACGAGAGAGGGCTTCCAATGTCAAGAGTTGCTTGACCAGTTTGTATCCCTACATCTACTTAGTCATATATTTTGAGAACTACAAAGAGATTGGGTTGATATGCTTTTAGGCATTTTCCATTTGGAAACTTTTCGAGTTCGTAAACATGTATATTGCGATTTTTGCAGAGTCATGTATAGAGTTTGTAAGCAAAGCCTTAATGTGTCGGAGGACATCTGTGTTTTTGGGTCACTTAATAGAAGAAGGAAAGTTCTGATCAGAAACTTTTGAAGTTGACTGCAAATTACTGTTGTTCTTCTGTTGATATTGTTTTGTTCAATGGCACATTTTTAGGTTGCGAGGAACTGTAATTTCAAGGAGTGGAGGTAATGGTTACAGTAGGGTCATTTTTTTACAAGCTTGTTATTCAGTTCGTGATCAGTAGTTCTTAACTGCTTTACATGGACTGTTTTTGGTGTAAAGATATGCCGGTTAGTCAAAATGACCTCCGGTTGAAACTGATGCGCAAAAGATCTAGGCTAATGCGGCGCGAGGTTGAAGATCGCAAGACCATGGAGTCGCAAGAAAGGGTTTCAAGAAGGATTCGCGCTCCAGAAAGGCCAGAATCAAGATGTTTAGAAAGGCATATTCCTCAAACTAAAAGAGGTGGAGGATTGATGGTGATGGAACCATTTAGATCCTACACTTCCTGGAACTCTGCTGGATCAAAGCCTGAATCCATGGACAGAGTTCTGCAAACTTACAGGAGGGCAGCACCTCAGCAGTATATTGATGGATTGATGATAGGGTCGTCAAGAAGAAGAATTGATACACTAGGAAATGGGGGACCAGTGGGTAGTGATGTGATGGATTCTTCCAGGTCAAATGGCCCTGCAACTGCTACCATGAGAGGTACCCTTGATGTTCACAAGCCAGTGAAAGAAGTTCTACCAGCTAGTGGCGTGCCAAAAAGCTTCTACCTTGTAAGATCCTAACCTTTGTTTGCTTATATTCTCTTCCTAGTGCTGGCAAAACAGTATGCTCTTTCAACAAGAGAAATGATAGTAAATCCACAGATGTATTTTGGGCAGAGGTAAGGAGTGAGAGAGAGTGAGTGAGAGTGAGAGAGAGAGAGGAGGGGGGAGGGAGGGAGGGAGAGAGAGAGGAGAAGGGGGGGGGGGGTCAAATGACCCCTACTGAAGAAGGGTCTGCTCTATGACACACCCAGTCATTATGTTCGCTTAGCCGACCCATTTAGCGTGTGAAAAGTAGGAGGATAGTGTCACTCTCTCATATTAGAAGAGTATAAAAAGTTTGTAGAAAATTTTTTTGTAGCTCTTTCTTTTCCAGTTAACTCGTTATACATGATATACTTATACTCCTTATAGTCTCCAGTCATTTTTCTTCTAATAACTAGCAAAAGATTCAGCCTTCAAGAAACGTTAATGTAATTGTACAAATCCTAAGTTCTAGCAACTAAAGGTGATGTGTTGAACGGAAGAGTCATGCTTGTAGAAATCTATTTGTTTTACTCTATGATCTGGGCATTTGAATATTTCGCTTATATGTGTTTGTCGTTTCTCGAAATGAGCTTAAATTGATTCAGCGAACATCTTCTATAGAACTGAAGATGATATTAGTTTACCTTGTTGCAAGTCTTGGCTTCAGGGTTAGTGGTTCAAGAGTTTAAGGACTGTTACCTATATCACAGCCAACCTGAGAAAGAGAGGATTATTTTCTTTTGATCTCAAGGCTGCTTATATTGTAGTACACGCCTGATAATGAAGAGGAAGATTGCTTTACTTATCTGTCACATAGGATTGCTTTATGTATTTGACCAAGTTTGCTCTTGCTTCTCCTATGCTAATAGTCCAATTTAGATCTTCTTTAATGTTTTTTGCATTAAATATATTCTACTAGGATTATTTGGCCTATGTACACTCATTTTTATTCATGTTTCTTCTTGATAAGTACGACCTTATCAACATGCATGCTCACATTTTAGTTTGTCTTTCCTGCATTTTACAGAACGATCAGCCTTTGACCGTCAGTAGTTTGTTGCACTCACTTGGTTTGGCGAAATATGCTGTTCAGTTTCAGGCTGAGGAGGTTAGTAACCTCCTTTTTCTATCTACTGCTTTGATGTTGTAACGTGTTTTTTCTTTTGAGGGGTGGGGAAGATACTGTTGAAGAATTTATCTGCCTTCTATCTTTTATTCTTATGTCATGGTCTGAGTGTGTCTCATGTTGGTAAATTGTAGCCTTAAAAGTTCCAAGTTCTGTTTTCGTGCATGGCAGATCATACTGGTATCAGCGGTTTAGTGGAACATTGATCCGGCGGTACCAGATTTGCTTTTGTATATGGTACATGTGCACTTTGCACTGATTTATGTGTTTGTGGGGTTGGCTTGATGGGTTTGCTATTTTGCTTGAAGTTTCAAAGGATATGCTTTGGTTTGCTCACTCTACAAAACACTAAAGCATACCTGATACCTAAAGTTTGCTGGCTTTATCGTGATCTAGATTAAGTGATCCATAATGCAGAACGTTGTGGATAGGTAGTATATACCAAATTACCAATTATTGCAGTGATGAAAGACTTTCAGAACAAACCTTGGCATAGCTAGAAGGATATTTGATGAACAGAACCTCATTCTCCTTGCCCTTGCCAAATTGGAAACAACCCCCACCCCCCAAAGGGAAAAAACACCAGAATAGAAAATTTCCAAGAAAGTAACAAAAGGTGAAAGAAGTTCTACTGTTTTTCTTTTGACGAGTAAACACTATATTGTGAAAGTGTAAATTGTGACAAACCATTTTGACCACTTAACTCAAAGCCGTTCTTCCAAACTAGTTGGGGTCAGTTACACAAATCCACCACTTCCATTCTCCCTTATCTAGAAACATCTTGTCTAATATATTTATTCCAATGAAATCATATCGTAGTACTCCTAATAATGTTGTGGTGTGCTGCTACCTCTCCATCATATGTCTGTACCAGTTTAAGTGAAGTTCCCTCGTATTTTGTGGAATTACTGCTTCCTCCACCTTCTTGTGGATTCATTAATCTACCCTTCCTTGGCTCATCCCCATTGGTAGCTAAGCTACCCTCGTCTGATCCGGTAAAGTCTTATTCTAATTGACGATTAACTGGTACTAGAAGGATAACTAAATGATGGAGATATCAAAAACCAATTATTTTAGTTGGAATTCACTATTTTGATCGTATATTGCTGACCTAGATCCGTGATCATATACCAAAAAGAGAAAAATCATTATCTTCTCATTGTTGTTTCTCAGTGGCAGATTTTGATGTCTACAAGGTAAAGCTGTAGCAATAAAAAGTTATACTTTCTTTGAAGGGCTGTTCTGCAACTTCAGTAGGATTTATTTCTTTTTGTAGGTGGACATGGCTGCATTAAAGCAAATGAAGGACTGCGACCTGAAAGAGTTGGGGATACCAATGGTAATGCTTTTCATTCTTTCTTTGTTTGTGTATCTGTTATACTGCTTGCCTCTATATAAATATTACTTCTCATGGTTCAAGTGTACTTGTCTAGAATGCTGTTGTTTACTTGGTCACTGAAGAAGAGTTTATAAAACCTTTTAGTTATGAGAAGCAAAATGCAATTAGAAAATGAACTGGTCGGAAAAAGAGAACTTGATTAAGCCATCCATATATAATGAGATGGTATTGGTACTATCAAAAAAAAATTCATTTTATCATGCAGATCTTGCTATTGGATATGAATGCCTGCTAGGTTTTCCAGAAATAGCCAAGCCAGAGACGGGCTTGTGCTGTATTGAATTTAAAACAGACTACCACTTGGGTATTGTTCAGAAATATAATCTACATAACTTTTCTGTTCTTACTTCTTGTCTTGGTTGGGGTGGGGGGTGGATGGGGATGAGGATGAGGATCCAATGATCCATTAAGCTAAATTTTCGGTTCCTTTCTGTTGTAATGTGTCACAAGCACCATCTGTAATTTGGGCTTGCTTGGGACAAATTTGGGCCCTTGTATAGTTTGTTAAGATTTTCTGGCTAACAGCTAAAAACGTCGGTACAGACATATATAACTCCGCTCTTAGTGCTGCTTGTCAGACTCGTACTCTCCCAGTTTGCTTCCTTTTAGAATTTTTTTGTAGTTACCCTTGTAGTCTTCTGGTGGCATGCATCTCCATTAAGGTGGTTATATGCATTACCTTTTAGCAGTTATGTTACAGAATGCACGGTATAAACAGTTAAACAGTGACTATGTGCACTAATCTCCTGGATGAATATTTATGTTCCAACGCATTCTTACAGAAACCGATTTCTTTCACAGGGACCAAGAAAGAAGATTCTACTTGCCATCTTGCCCGGTCCTAGAGAGTGACAATTGTAAATGAACTTTCAGATTTAGGCTCTGTTAAGTTTCATTTAGTGTTCGTGCCCAAGCATAACCACACAAAGAATGTAGTTGTTGTGACCTTTTCTAGTCTATGCTGTTATAGCAGCCTATTTTTAGGAGACGAAAGAACCGAGCAGGGATCGTGTGCTGCCTTAATTTGTACTGTATGTTTTTTGGTTATGAATGTACATGCATGTGATACAGCGTTCCAGAATGTTAGCATATCAGAAGTAATGAGAAGGTTTCAACAACCATCGATTCAGCAAGGCTTATATGGAATAGGTGGCTCAAGTTCTTGCCTCACCCTAAGTGAGGCGGCATAATTGACTCACGTCCCAACCGAAGAACAGGAGGAACTAATATCAAAAGTAATGAAGCAAACATTCATTCAGCAGGCTTAAATACAGGATAGACGAATTTCAACAAGCTTTAACCGATGTAGTACTAGGTGGAGATGAGGGACGCCGAGCCTTGCTTGCACATCCGTTGTTACCGTTCCTTGAAGCCAAAGCAACCAAGAACATGTTGGCTTCTTTAACCCCTGCTGCAGTCGATGACGAATTGGGTTTGCAGGCGTGATCGGCAGGGAACCGATGCTTGAGACAGAATTTGATCTGGCAAGTCTTGCAGGAGCTGGTGTTGGAGAAGGTCAATATCTCCCTGCACCGCCTGACCTGGCATGTCGGCTTCTTCTTCTTCTTGGGGTCGCAATCCCCAGATTTCTCGTGTCTTTCTAAGACCGCCTTTTCGCTCTCTTCATCTTTTCCAGTCGTCTCGATCTCGAACAGGTTTCGCAAACCACGACCTTCCGGCTGTTGTGGTCCGGCTTTGGGCACTCATGCGATTTGCACGATCTGTGTTCCACACAAAAAACCTGCATATTTTTTGGCAATCCAGAGGAATCAGGAGGTGAAAAATTGAACACAGATTGTTGTCAAGATTTTACCTTGCTGCAACCGTCGCACTTAAAAGGGAGGAAATCGAGTTGATGGCAATCGGAATACTGGCAGTGCATCCCCAAATCAGGAAAGGCTTCCGTTCCACCTCCCATCTTTCTTTCAAAGAATCTGATTTCTGAAGAAAACTTGGTATGATTTTGCTGCAGGCAAAAATCTGAATTGGGTATTGAGAATTGATTGATTGATTGATTGATAGATTGGGTGAATGGTGTAGGTGGGCATATATATATAGTTAGTAGTTACGTGGTGGCTTGGGGCAAAAGCCAACACCGTCTACAAAACGAGGCTTCTAATTTGATTTGATCTCTTTTAGGAAGTGTTACTCTAGTACGTACGGAATAATAATTGTTTCAAGTATTGTCTAAACGCGTTAATGACGTGAGCAGTTGAGTCACCAAAAGTCAAGTTGGACTTGGACCATGGGCTGGCAACGAAGCCCACTGGATATTCTTCTAGCCCATCAGCTTTAGAAGTTTTAAGGCAACTTTTGTCGAACCCTCACCATTCGATGTCACAGCTAATTTGGATTTTGGAAAACTAAAATAGCAAATGGACTCTGAGCCCTTGGGTGAATTAGCGTCTACCCCAATAGAGAACCCAACCCCAGCTAATACTTCCCAAAACCATAATAGGCTATGCGCCTCTGGCACTGGCAGTTGGGATTCCGTAGGAAAGGGAAGCACACACAAAAATCAGTAAACTAAAATTACTCTCATCCCATGAATTTTTTTGCCATGGAAGATGTTCCGATCACCCCATTCTGTTTTTGTAAAAAATAAGTTACTCTCGTAACATGAATTTTTGCCGTGGAAGAGGTTCAGATCACCCCGTTTCGGTTTTCTTTTGGATTTTGATCTTCGTTCGACCACTTCCAACCCCCCCGAGAAGTATCGTTAACAACAAAAGTAATATGTTTTAGGTGATTGGTATACAATGTCCGTTAAAAACCAATAATTTTTTGAGTTAGGTTGGTTACATCCATTAATATTCGAACAACTTGAACTCCTACGTGATCACAACCACGAAGAAGTTCTAACTTTTTTGTTTTTGGAATAAGTCAAGAATGTATACTACATTTTTAAATGACACCAAATGTACATAGAGTAGCGTAAATAAAAGAACAAACAACTACAAGAAACAAAACAAAAAAAACACAAGGAAAATATACTAACTACAAGAAAAGGATTGTGCGTGATCAAATCATTCCTGTTGGACTGCTTTACTAGGTCGGATAGCAAAAGCTGCATGGCAGATGAGGGGGGATAAAAGGACCTGCTTTCCCTTAGCTACCATGCACAGAGTGTAAATCCTTACGGTTAGAAGTCAGTGTATACAAAAAATCTGTAAAAGATGAACTCAACCATGTGCAGCACGATATCACCGTCAGGTAGTAGCAACAATGTTATAATGGATAATTTTGCTCACTCCATTGCTGCTAGAGACATCATCTGACCTCAAGTACGCTTCAATCAAGCTACAATTGACCACACCTCGACGTTGATTTGATCGACAAACACAGAGAGTGGCATAGTCCATTGTCATTGACTATATGGCAAACAGAAAAGGCACCACTACTACTACTACTACATGCCAATTTGTAAAGAAGGAACGGGAATAATGCTCCTCTTTCTGTAAAGTTCAAAGCAAAAAAATGCATACCTTTGTACAATCTGTTGCCACTTTATTCCGAAGAGCCCCCACATCAATATTACCACAAAGTCATTGCAAATCGACAAATAAAGATCTTTGTTATGTTGATGATCTTTGCTCTGTTGATGTTGGTTTGGGATGCCTTTCCTGAATGAAAAAGATGTAGGTCCAGTGTAAGCCAAGAGGCTTATGCATAACAAGCATCTTAGTGGGTAAACCATCATTTTTATCACGCTGTGATTGGAGTGTTCTCTCCGAATGACTACAAATGACGTGCAGGAAACCTCACATCGAATAAATGTGTGGTAATTGCTTTAGCGCTGTTTTTGTTTTCTGTAATTAAAGTGTTTATCGCTATTGCTCACATACGTACGTAGTGACAATTAGTTGCCATAAAAATACATTTAGTGACACTCAACACTTCTGTGTAGCAGAGCAAAGGATTCTAACCATAGTGAGTGCCACTAGTGAGCAACATCATTTTTTTTTGAAGTTATAGTATTCATATGATAATATTTGCCTATTAAATTTGGTATCCGTGGCCTATCTCCAAGCGTATTCCTAACAACCCCAACCAACATCACGCCTAACACGAGAATATCAGCTATCACCTTTGCGTGTTTTCCGGTTTTCATAAGATAACGTTTATTTCAGTGGTAGAACCAGGATTTCATTCTAGACAGTGCTAAAAATATATTGAAGTCAGTAAATTTTTATAAGTAAAATAACACACAAAAATAGAGTGCACTTTTCAATAATACACAAAAAATATTAAAAAGTATCCAAAAGATCTTATTAAGTTTAATAATCTGAAATGAATAATTAACAACCTAAAATCATCAATCAACAACCTAAAATCTCAAATGCACAATTAACAACATAAAATCATCGATTAATAATCTCAATACCTAAATAATCAATCAATGCTCAAGTAGAATTTTTTTTTTGATCAAAATGCACACCGGCAGTTGACCAGTACAGCGTTGTCGTCGCCGGCGGTGGGTACTTGGCCGCTGGTGGAGTAAAGAAGACCAGAATCGCCGAAAATGCTAGTCGCGAGTGCCTGAGTCGTCGAATGCCTGAATCGCCGAAAACCAAAAATGCTAGTCACGTCGCGAGTGCCTGAATCGTAGAAATTACTGGCCGTCAGTGAGGTCGTCACTCGTCAGAAATCTGAATACAACATGGCTGTCGGCCGGTGCCTTCGTAATCGCCAGTCGTCACTCGTCTTACTCAGCCCTAGTCAGATCTAGGCTAGATCGTTTGTAATCGTGACTCACTTAGTAATCGCCAGTAGGGTCAGATCTAGGCCACAGATGAAGAAAAATCGTTCATAATCGCGGGTGGAGTCAGATCTAGGCCAGTCGTCACTCGTCAGACTCAACCCATGATCGTCGTGGGCTTGTGGGTCGTGAAATAACGTCTACAATTTGCCTTGCGGGAGAGCGGAGTGGGCGAATGGCCGGAGTTGGTGACTGGTGAGGGCCGCCGACCGCTGTGACTGTGAGGGTGATGTGAGCCATGAGAGTTTGAGACTGAGAGGAGAGAGAGAGAGAGAGAGAGAGAGAGAGAGTTACACGTGAAAAAACATATATATATTTTTATTATTTTTTTTTCCAACACTTGAGGGGGAACATTAGCCTCCCCCTAGGTATAGTGTAGTTCCGCCCCTGGTTTATTTTCACATTATATTACGCTCGTCTACACACTCATTTGTTACTAAAAAATACTTTTTACTAACGACTGAAGTGTTGACAAACAAATAAACAAGTAAACATTCCCTTTTCATAAACCCCCAAATTTCTGGTTGAAAGAAAATTTCAGCACATGGAGCAAACAAAATGCTCATTGCAAAACTGTTCTAGTATTTTCTTCTGCTGCTGAGCTATTTAGAATTTGAGTGCAAAGTAAGATACTAGGGCTGGAGAGGTGTTGGGGTGCATCATGAATGAAGATGTGGATCATATATAAAAGGGGAATACAATCTCTTTGACGAAGAAAAGGAGAAACAGTCCAGCCTAGCTACGTAAAGACACACACCCAATAATTCAATTCAACATGTTATTAGTATATATAATATAATCTCAGTGTGCTGCATATATATATATATATATATATATATATATATATATATATATATATATATATATATATATATATATATATATATATATAGCCGATCCACACCCACCGGTGGATATTATCCACCCAACCGCAACAAATTGTTGCGGTTGCTAATCATTTCCCCCCTCCCCCCACCCCTCATGTCCTTCCCCCGCCCCCCACCCCCCATCCCCCTCATGTCCTCCCCCCCTCCCCCCCCCATCCCCCCCCCCACCCAAAAAAAAACCCAACCGCAACTAAGAGTTGCGGTTGGCCTCTTATCCATGGCCCCTACGCCCCCCCTCCCCCCACGTGGTGCCCCCTCCCCATGGCCCCACCCCTTCCCCCTCCGTGATGCCACGTGGTGTCCTCCCCCTGAAGCTTTGGACGCAAAGTCTTCTGCAATTTTTTTTTCTTTCGCAGCCTTTGACTACTGCTCACTCACGGACTTTTTTTTTCTCTGTCTTCTTTCATCTCTCTCTCCCTCACTTTTCTCTCTTTATAATCCCTTCTCCCCCGAACCCTTTCTTCCACTCTCCATCGTCTTTACCGACTGTCTTCTAACTCCATATCTCACCTACATAATCTCCACAACAATACAAACAAAAAATTTGTGCTAGAAGATCGGTAGATTTTTTCGCTAGAAGATCGGTGGATTTTTCTTCAAATATATCAAGTCAAAACAAGTAAGTAATTTGAATTTTCTTATAATTCAATGTTAATTTCAAATTGTTCTTACCAATGGATTGTTTAAATTGTGTTATGCTTAAATTGTTCTTACCATAGTCTAAAATTTGTGTTTTTTGACAGTTTTTCATGAATTTATAAAAAATAACTAGAACTACATTTTGTCAAAGTGTTAAAAAGAGACCCTAGTTATTCTTAAAATATCTATATCAGAGAAAAATTTCAGATTTTTCCAAAGACTGGAAAAGGGTTAACTGATACAGGGAACCTTGTAATTTTGCAGTGTAATTTAAAATATCAAACTAGAGCGATTTCGCGCGAAACTTTTATAAGAACCCTAGGATGTTGGGAAGTTCCAATTCCTAGGAATTTGGACCATTCTGAGGTCATTGCCTATTTTTTGGCCGAAAGCTTTTACGCGTTCGATCCGGACACCAGGTCGGGATTTTTTGGCGAAAAGTTCGTAAAATATTTTTTAGATCAAGAATAAATTCAGGAAGCTGAAAATAGCATTTCAAAGCACTTTTGAGATTTTCTGATGCCAGGGGGCATTTTGGTAAATTGCCACCCCGAGAGGGTATTTTGGTAATTTTACGGTATTAAGGTTTTCAAAGGACTTTTTAGTCCAGAAGTGTAAGTCAAACACCTGAAAGGTTATTTTCGTTAGGGCGATAATGAACCCCTGGGGGCATTTCGGTAATTTGCCGCTCATCGGGGGTATTTTGGTAATTGAACATTGTAAAATTTTACGGTCAATGAAGGAAATAAATTTTAACGCCATGTGTGTTCCTAAGGTGCAACACTATGTTTGTTTAATGTGAATACGAAACGTAATTGTCGCTAAAGGTGAAAACTTAATTAGACAGTTTTTCACGAATTTATAAAAAATAACTAGAGCTAGATTTTGCCAAAGTACAAAAAAGAGAGCCTAGTTATTTTTAAAAGATCTAGGAATTCGGGCCATTCCGAAGTCGTTGGCTAATTTTTTGGCCGAACGGGCTTTTACGCGCTCGATCCGGACACCGATTCGGGATTTTTTGGAGAAAAGTCCGTAAAATACTTTTTAGATAAAGAATGAATTCGGGAAGCTTAAAATAGCATTTCAAAGCACTTTTGAGATTTTCTGATACAAATGGGCATTTAGGTAAATTGCCAACCCGAGAGGGGTATTTTGGTAATTTTACTGAACGCGAGAGGGGTATTTTGGTAATTTTATGGTGTTAAGTTTTTCAAAGGACTTTTTAGTCCAGAAGTGTACGTAAAACACCTGAAAGATTGTTTTGAAGCTGGTTTGGGGCGTTAGGGTGATAATAAACCCCCGGGGGCATTTCGAAAATTTGTCGCTTACCGGGGGTATTTT
Organism: Escallonia herrerae; assembly: GCA_033070095.1. Classification (NCBI taxonomy): domain Eukaryota; kingdom Viridiplantae; phylum Streptophyta; class Magnoliopsida; order Escalloniales; family Escalloniaceae; genus Escallonia; species Escallonia herrerae. The sequence continues at coordinate 246,805 of JAVXUP010001263.1, forward strand.
GGTGATTGAACATTGTAACACAACTGGAGGAAATAATTTTTATTTTATTTAATTCTATGACTTGTTGAGAATGATATACATTTTTATTTTTTAGATTTCAGTATCAATATGGATGCAACTGGAGGAAATACTTTTTGTGAAGGTTCTGATCCACCTTACTTGGGTCAAGTTTTTCAAACACTGGACGAAGTTGAAGCATACTATAGAGCATATTCGAAAACGATAGGTTTCGGTATTAGAATTAAGACGAGTAGAAAACGGGCGAATACAGATCAAATTTGTGGAAGACTATTTGAGTGTCATAGAGGAGCACCGTATGTACCCCCGGTTGTTCAGGTCAGTGACGAAGGGCCAACAAGACAAAGAAAACGGGACACATTTCCGGGTACCGGCTGCAAGGCCCATGTGTATGCAGTACACCGGAGAAATGAAAGCCATTGGGTTGTGACGGGAGTGGAGTTGAGCCATAATCATCAGTTGATGACCCCTAGTAAGATTAGTCAAATTCATCAACACCGAGAAATAAGCGCGGCACACAGACAACTGATATTTACAATGGACGAGGCTAAAATTCCACCTTCTAGAATGATGGGGGTTTTCTCAAGCCAGGTTGGGGGGATTGACAAGTTGAGTTTCAACGAAGTAGACCTTCGAAATGAACTTCGTGTTCAGAGGAGAGAGTCTTTCGGTAAGAGTGATTCTCAAGCTACACTTGATATCTTTAGGCACCTTCAGAGTGAGAATTCTGGCTTTTTCTATAGTCTCCAACTGGATGATGAGAACCGCATTAGTACTATATTTTGGGCGGATGCCCGTTCTAGAGCTGCTTACCAAAATTTTGGGGATGTTGTGACGTTTGACACCACATACCGCACAAATAAGTACTCTATGCCTTTTGCTCCGTTCACCGGGGTGAACCACCACTATCAGTCAATCTTGTTTGGCTTTGCCCTGCTTAGGGATGAGACGGAGGAGTCATTTACGTGGTTATTTGAAACGTGGCTTAAAGCAATGTATCATATTCCTCCAAAGACCATCATCACCGACCAAGATCTGGCAATGAAAAATGCAATCGCTAAGGTCCTTCCAGATACTCACCATGGCCTGTGCACATGGCACATAAGCAACAAATATCCCGAACGGCTTCACAATGTATATGCAAACCATCCGACATTCAAGACTGACTTTAATACATGTGTGAAGAAATCGTTGACGGTAGACGTGTTCGAGGAGAGGTGGGCCAAGTTAATGGATGACTACTATTTGCACAATCATGAATGGTTACAATCGTTGTATGAGATCAAGACACAGTGGGTCGGTGCCTACACCAAGCAGTTTTTTGCAGCCGGAATGACTACGACCTCGAGAAGCGAAGGTATGAATGCATTCTTTGATGGGTACGTAGGCCATTCTTCTAGTATACAAGAGTTCGTACTAGAGATGCAGAAAGCTCTTGACAGGCAATTTTTCCTCGAGAGAGAAGCCGACGCGGCTACAGTTTACAAAGAAAGAGCCATAGTAGTCTTTTCACCTTTGGAGGCTCATGCGGCTCAAGTCTATACAAAGGAAATGTTTAGACAGTTTCAAGAGGAACTGCTAAAGTCGAATCAATATAGCATGACAAAGTTGCATGAGTATTCCACCAGAGATCTCAAGGTTTATGCGTTGACAAATGTGACGAATTTCGCCAATCCGTGCTCTTCGTCGGCTCCGAGGAGCAGAAGACATTTTACCGTTGCAGTTTGTAAGGACACCGGGTTGGTTAATTGCAACTGTCAACTGTTTGAGCATAAAGGTATACTTTGTCGACACGCGTTGAGGGTTTTTAGCGCCAAGAATGCTTATGAAATCCCTCCACAGTATATCTTGGAACGGTGGACGAAGGAAGCCAATAGAGTCCACGGTCACATTCCTTACGTGCCCAATGTTTCAGTTGATTTCGAGCAATCTGAGACGCTGCGATATAATCACCTTTGTAACATCATGCACGGTTTATCATTGGATGCAGCGTCAACATTCGATGGGTACAGGTATCAAGTTGAAGCAGCCGCACGGGATAAGGCTAACCTTGCACAGTTTAGGGCGGCATTACCAGAAAGAAGAGACAGACCGCTCAATCGAGCTTCACAGCCAGTCATTGACGGCACTAGCCTGCAAGGTGAGGAGGACGACATTTTTGATCCGATTATTTCTCAAACAAAAGGGCGAAAACGAGCAATACGCATGAAGAATCCGATTGAAGAAGCAACGGGTCAAAAAAAATTGCGAAAGTGTGCGTTGTGTAATAAGATGACTGATCATGACAAGAGAAACCATTATAAAGTGTTAGGTATCGAACCTGGCAGTATGGTCGAAGAGGACGATGATGATGATGAGTGTTAGGGTTAATGTTTCAGTTGTATAAATTGAACTTTTATAATGATTAAATTTGTGATTTGGTTTGTGGAATCATAACTTCCGAAAAATTACGTCGTTTTTTTTGTCACTTTTTTTTTGCTCATTGCACCTTTGGCACGCTAGTAAGCCCATTTGTATCAATTTCGGGAAAAAACGAGACACATTATTTTTTGGGTTTTCCTACGAAGGCCCTGTTCGGGCACACTTTAGGGGCCCAATTCATAACTTCCGAAAAATTACGTCGTTTTTTTTGTCACTTTTTTTTTGCTCATTGCACCTTTGGCACGCTAGTTAGCCCATTTGTATCAATTTCGGGAAAAAACGAGACACATTATTTTTTGGGTTTTCCTACGAAGGCCCTGTTCGGGCACACTTTAGGGCCCAATTCATAACTTTCGAAAAATTACGTCGTTTTTTTTGTCACTTTTTTTTTGCTCATTGCACCTTTGGCACGCTAGTTAGCCCATTTGTATCAATTTCGGGAAAAAACGAGACACATTATTTTTTGGGTTTTCCTACGAAGGCCCTGTTCGGGCACACTTTAGGGGCCCAATTCATAACTTCCGAAAAATTACGTTATTTTTTTTGTCACTTTTTTTTTGCTCATTGCACCTTGGGCACGCTAGTTAGCCCATTTGTCCAAAATGCACCAATAGTAATAGTAAGGCTAATTCAATTTTCAAAGCTTAATATCCAAAATACAACAATAGTAATAATAATCCATACGAACGTCTATTACATATCAGGATAATGGTAAGGAAGGCGTCTAGCTACACCCTTTTTCAGCTCCCAGGCTATCCTATATCTAAACGTCAGGGCATCGTTTCGAGACCACGTATCATATTCGAGCACATCCGAGCGAGCTATGTAGTCCATGTACTTGAGGACGTAAATCCCGCAATCATGACTGTTATATTGCTTTGGTCGGTTTTGTATTGTCACGACCGTCCAAGGATCAATCATTGTTTTGCTCGTGATGGCTTCCCCCTTAAAATGTCGGCACGCTAGTGGAATGATAGTAGTCTGCATCCAACAATAAAAAAGGATATCAAGCCTATATAACAAGAAGAATAGACAATGAGCGAAGGTCAAGAAATATAAACTAACCACCGCATTGATGTACGTGGAGTACACCTGCGCCAGCTGCCGACCAGGTCCGTCTTCCCTTAGGCTATCGTATATGTGGACCACTTTATTCTCTGGAAAAAGAACTAATAGGAAGAAGTGGCTTGCATGAAGAGCAGGTAGCATGATTAGGTTCGCCTCAGCTGCGTGACATTGATAGTCCGCGTTCAAGTAGGAAAGCACGTTTGCAGATGGTCTCCATTCACCCTTGCTTGTCCCTCGCGTCCTCCTCCATTCTGTGAACTCCTTCATGCTATTCACCATGAAGGGGATAACAAAAGAGGCATACATGTTGAGCTTCAAAGTTTGGCAGGTGTTATAATTTAGCTCTCTAACACGGAGCAGATCTATATACGCGTCAATAAGAAAATTTGAAATATCTGTGTTTGGCGCCAACAGTCTTAGATCAGAGTGAGCTAGGAATCCTGAAACTGGAAAGTCTGCTGTAGCGATTGGCTCATGCCCAAAGTAGTGCCGGTCGATCCAATCCCGTTTGGCCGGACTCAATGGCTTCGTCGGTTGTCCTTTATCCGACCGGATGCTTGGGCGCGATGCCTGGATTCCTACTTGGGTCACCTGACTCTGGCGCCGATAGTCATACGCGTCAGGAGGCAAGCGAGTAGATGGCTCCCACACCTGACTCTGGGACTGATGGTCGTACGCGTCAGGATGGAAGCGACTAGACGGCTCCCACACCTGACTCTGGGGCTGATGGTCGTACGCGTCAGGAGGGAAGCGAGTAGACGGCTCCCACACCTGACTTTGGGACTGAGAGTCGTACGCGGAAGGAGGCAAGCGAGTAGACGGCTCCCACACCTGACTCTGGGACTGAGAGTCGTACGCGGAAGGAGGCAAGCGAGTAGACGGCTCCCACACCTGACTCTCGGGCTGATGGTCGTACGCGTCAGGAGGCAAGCGACTAGACGGCTCCCCTTGGTAACCCCGGTACGCAAGACTAAAGTTTTGAACTTCAGTCTTGTACCTCTCAATGGACCTCTTGAGATTGTCAGGAGCCTGCGCGACAAACCAGTCAAACCCCTCCAGCTGCTTGAACACCTCAGTGCCCTGGTCAACCTAAAAAACATGCATACAAAATATGGCTAATCATTTCAGGCATGGTAGATAAGGTGCGCAAATAAAAATTGAAACAACACTAGCCTGACTTACAATGTTTAATGCCCAGAACTGGTCATAGATCTCACGTGGTGCATACGATGTCTTCCTCGCCTGGGAAGGGCGATTCACCCTCGTGCGCGTCACCTTGAGAAACCATTGCAGGTACTCCTCAATGCTGATGCTGTCGGCCTTCAGCGATACAAGGCTATCATATGTTTCTTGCCAGGTATTCCACTGTTGCACCTCGTCGCTCAACAAATTCAAGGCATCAGGCACCTCGAAGTTCGGCCCTCGACCACTCCTGTACGACCGCATGTCTACAGCGGGTTTTGGTATCCCTTGTAGACAGCCAGCTTGTCTCATAGCTCGATCGGGCATCTGAAACTCACATACTTCGAAGTGAATAAGCGGCACCCGAACCAAACCTGCCAGCACGTACGACACCGGAAGTTGCCAACACCACTCATCCAACCGATGCATCACCTTGCTATATGGCTGCCATGTCACCTGGGATGCATTGAGTATCTCTAGTTCCCCCCGATAGAACTTTAGATGGTGGTGCGGGTCTACCCGTCTCCTCCGGTTGGTCGTAGGCCCCCAGGCCCACACCCTAGGCCACGTCTCATCAGAATATTCCCGCGGTTGTGGACGACCCGTGGGTAGCCTCTCGTAAGACCAAACCTGTGAATGCAAACATTATCTGGAATTAGCACATTGATGCACGAATATATTGACACGTCAACCAAGACAATAAATGCTCAAACCTGTAATAGAGTGAGGCAGGCGGCAATGGACTTTGCACTCTTTCTCGATGCTTTGTGCAGTGCTCGATATAGGTGCGCAAGGACAGCTGAACCCCACGAATACGAGTATACCTCCTCAAGATCCTCCAAGAACACCATATACTTCGGATGCACCGTGTTTTTCGAATGCGTCGGAAGTAATATGGCTCCAATAATATACAGAAGGAATGCTTTCGTATACGTCACGAAATCGTGAGGAGTGTATTCATCCGGTAGCACGCCATACTGCTCTCTTAGCCATTTAAGTTTGATGCCGTTCGTTGTAAGAGCTTCCCTCGGAATTCCCGGGAAATACTGCCTAGCCATCTTCGCTATGGATGCAGACGTTTTGCTCGAAGTAATGGGTTTGCCGTGACATGGGATTCCAAGTATAAATCCGACGTCCTCTAATGTAATAGTCATTTCACCAAACCGGAAGTGAAATGAGTTCGTCTCGCTCCTCCATCTTTCAACTAGAGCGGATATAAGGCAATCGTCGTGTCGAGACCAAATCCCGGGATCGGTGAACATAGATAGATTTTGACGGTGTAATAGTTGTATTTGTTCCTCGTTTAGTACCCACTCATCGTGGTGACTTGTGCTTTGAATTGTTTCCAAAACACCCCTATCGACACCGTCAAATACGTGCCTCGCGACGTGGTCATCGTCATCGTATAGGATTGATGTATCATGAGGTCCGGCGTTGAAATCCATATATCTAAGAACAAAATATAATCGTAAACCAACTTAGTATCCATAATATTTACATTCCAAAACTATAAATGGATCTTTAACCTAGCTTACCAACGCATTACCAAAATGCCCACTGGCATCAGAACAATCTCAAACGTGCATTGAAATGCTATTTTAAGCTTCCCGAATTTATTCTTGATCTAAAAAGTATTCTATGGACTTTTCGCCCAAAAATCCCGAACCGGTGTCCTGATTGAGCGCTTAAAAGCCCGTTCGGCCAAAAAAATAGCCAACAACTTCGGAATGACCCAAATTCCTGGGGGATGGAACTTCCCAACATCCTAGGGTTCTCATAAAAGTTTCGCGCTAAATCGCGCTGGCTTGATATTTTAAATTACAGTGTAAAGTTTCAAGGTTCCGCGTATCAGTTAACCCCTTTCCAGTATTTGAAAAACTCTGAAATTTTTCCCTGATATAGATCTTTTAAAAATAGCTAGGGTCTCTTTTTCGCACTTTGACAAAATCTAGCTCTAGCTATTTTTTATAAATTCATGAAAAATCCTAATTTAGACGCCCTAAAAATCGCTAGGGAAAATATTTTTATCAAATACCGCTGCTGGCTGTGCAGCAGGATTTCCTACAATTGACGAGCCATTCATAACATAAACACAATTAACATTTGGTACAGACAACAGTTATAGCATAAAGTTAACGTTATACAAATATATACATCAACAGTCAACGCTAGTTAGTCAACTTTATACATTTTTACACATTACCCCTCCCTCCGTTTCCTTCTCGCTCTAATCTGGAGAAAATCTATTCCGTTCTTGAGCGAGTGCCATGTACCAATACTCCTCATCGAGGAGCATTTCGCGCCGATCCCTCGGCATCGGCCTCGCCGGATGAGTTTCTCGTAACCCATCCTGCATCATCCGAACCACCCTTCTCCCCGCATCAAAGGTATACTCTTCCCTTTTATTCGCTCGTGCCAACTCCTCACGACGACGTCGCTCTAACTTTTCTACCTCCTGCCCCTCCATGGCTCGCATCTCCTTCGCCTGATACACCAGGTGATCCCTTTCCCTCACTACCTCAATATACCTTCGTTTCCAAAAGTTCTCCACATGATGTGTCCGGTATACGGTGTTATGCACCTTCACAAATCCCACCGGCACCTCAGGTTCAGTCTCTTCCTGTTCCTCCTCCCCATCCTCTGGTCCGGACAAATCTATTTCCTCGGGCTCCTCGTCATTTGGCCAGGGGTCCTCCTCGGGATCTTCCTCCTCTTCGTCCCCGGCCATGACGTGCTCATCAATCCATCCAGCTCCAGCCATAATCTCCTGCAAGGCATATGAACTCACATCAGACTTACAACACGGTATAAGTAACTTCAACACCTTTCTGCCCCCGTACACACTTAATATTTATGTCTAGTTCTACGGACTTTTCGCCCAAAAATCCCGAACCGGTGTCCGGATCGAGCGCTTAAAAGCCCGTTCGGCCAAAAAATAGCTAACGACTTCGGAATGGCCCGAAATCCTGGGGGATGGCTTTAAAACAACCTTTCAGGTGTTTGACTTACACTTCTGGACTAAAAAGTCCTTTGAAAAACTTAACACCGTAAAATTACCAAAATACCCCTCTCGGGGTGGCAAATTACCAAAATGCCCCTGGCATCAGAACGATCTCAAAAGTGCATTGAAATGCTATTTTAAGCTTTCCGAATTCATTCTTGATCTAAAAAGTATTCTACGGACTTTTCGCCCAAAAATCCCGAACCGGTGTCCGGATCGAGCGCTTAAAAGCCCGTTCGGCCAAAAAAATAGCTAACGACTTCGGAATGGTCCGAAATCCTGGGGGATGGAACTTCCCAACATCCTAGGGTTCTCATAAAAGTTTCCAGCTAAATCGCGCTGGCTTGATATTTTAAATTACAGTGCAAAGTTTCAAGGTTCCGCGTATCAGTTAACCCCTTTCCAGTTTTTGAAAAATCTGAAATTTTTCCCTGATATAGTCTTTTAAAAATAACTAGGGTCTCTTTTTTGCACTTTGGCAAAATCTAGCTCTAGCTATTTTTTATAAATTCGTGAAAAATCCTAATTTAGACGCCCTAAAAAATCGCTATTTTGGAATCTATAAATGTAATACCGCTCATCCGATCTCCGATTGAT